>CM022397.1:403458-649595 GCA_011833715.1 Carcinoscorpius rotundicauda | reverse complement strand
AGCGACGATTTCAGTTCGAGTTCCATTGCTGAGAAAAACAACAAAGCCCAGTGTAGAAGGTGATTAGGGCATTCAATTCGTAATCTTAGGGTCACGGGTTCGAATCCCCATCCTACCAAGCGTGTTCGCCCTTTCATCCATGGGACGTTGTGATATGATGGTCAATCTCACTCTTAGTTGATAAAAAACTAGCTCAAAAGTTTTAGTGGTTGATAATGACTCGCTACCTTCCCTTTAGTCTTACACTGCTAGTTCGTTTTTGAATTTCATGCAGAGCTACACGAGGGCTATCTGCGCTAGATGTCCTTAATTTAGCAGTGTAAGACTAGAGAAAAGGTAGATAGTCATCACCACTCACCGTTAATGCTAGGGCTACTCTTTTACTAACGAATATTGAGATTGACCGTGACATTATAAGGCCTCCACGGTTGAAAAGATGAGCATGTTTGGTGTGGCAGGGATTCGAACCCAGGACCCTCGGATTACGAGTCGAGCGTTTTAACCGCCTTGCCATTCCAGGCCAAACAATAATATATCACTGTATTCGGACATCTTAAGAGATATACGTTAGTTCTAAATTCATATACTAAAACAATGTAGAATATTCTTTAAAATGTAAACATTGTAGAAATCTTAATTGATCCAAATATCTATAAAGAAAAATAGGTTTGGTTCTTATGTACAAAACACTAGTACAAAAAAGTGCGTAAATTACAAGCTAAGACTGACGATTTGGCAATTTGTTGTTTTTTAAGCACGTAGTTATGAAAACAGAAAAATATGCGTAGTTTGTTAAAAACCAATAACTGTCGAGTGACGAAAACATCTCGGAATTTGAAGACGATTTGCTCTGAATGTACATCATCATGATGTCGTGTTAAAGTACAAGAAGCAGCTTTGGTTAAATTCTTCCTCATGTATTTGTAATTAGTTCTTGATATTTGGAATTCAAAGTAATTTATTAAAGTTTTAATTGTATGGATAGCATATTTTATACATTGTATCTCAAAGTTTTAGTCTGCCAACTCAGATGTCATTGTAATAAATTAATCGGTACTGAACGAGATGGTTAATGAACTGGAAAAATTTAAGGACCTTCTGCTGCAACCAAACTCGTTCTAGCCTTACGGGATTCAAAACCTTGCGACACATTTCTAGTGATTTTACTGCTTTGTATCAAACATGAATAACCTTTAATAAAAACACTACACAAGAGCTGTCAGAGACAGATAACAGCTTATAATTTTTAACTGTCAGATAAGATGGAATGTTGCTCGTCAACAGAACACACCACCAATAAATACATATTTATTGTTATATTATTCAACTTTTAAAGGCGCTATGCAGAATATTAAATTGTTTATATTTAAACACTCTACGTGGTGGATTCGTTATTACAAATCAATGTGAAACTCGTATAAATATACATTTAAAGTATATTCTTCCTTGGGCATTGGACTGAGCTTTACGACAGTTGAAGTTAGTTTAAGACATGTTATATCTTGTCAGTGTGCGACACACTTGCAGTGTCGTATTGAGGTAGGAGGTTCAACCTCAGGGCCCATAATTTTACTGTATGTAAATTATTAGCCACTGGGCTCACACGACCTTAAATTCGCCACTGCACACTTGGCTGTCGTAATCAGCTGACGTGAGTTCAGGACACGTTATACATAACTTGTCGATGTATGACATTCTAGGTTTAATGAAACCTTACTTGTATCTTACTATATAACAAGCGAATTAATGATAATTATGATAAAATGCAAAAATATGCTATATAAGTTAATATAAAACTAAAAATTAGTGAATAAATGAATTAGTGAAATGTTTAATACATATAATGATGGATGCAGTGTAAATTATTGGTTATAAAGTATGTGTCATTCAAATATTGGACAAATTAAGATAATACGTGTGGTAAAAACTGATAACAGTGTCATAATAGTTGTCACACTGAAATAATAAAATAAGAGTTTTATTTTAAATTATAGAACACATAATTGATTTGTAAATTATAGGACACATAATTAAGTCTAGACTAAATTGTTTGATGCAAATACATCTTAAGACACCCCACGATGTGCCTTAGTCCAATTTAATAATTTACCTAATAATACCTCCTGCCTATGAATGCACCGTCCACTTTTGTGAGACTAATGCAGGTAAATATGTGAAAAACTGTATACGTAAGTTGAGAACAACTGAAATCTATAAGCAGTTCTTCGAAAGTAATAATTTCCTACTTGGTAAAAACATCCACTAATAACAATGTCTGTTCCTAAGCTGTAAACCCTTTGTTACCAGTTTGACGCCTAGCAACGGGCTTCACGTTGAGTGACACGCAACAATATTGTCACATGACATCTCCGTGGAGCGTTATAAAGTGGTAGTCAATCTCACTATTTGTTGGTGAAGGAGTAGTCCAAGAGTTGACGATGGGTAATGATGACTAGCTGCCTTTCCTCTGGTCATACACTGCTAAATTAGGGACGTCAAGCGTAGAAAGTCCTCGTGTAGCTTTGTGCGAAATTTTAAAAAAAAATTCTTGAATCATGGGTCTGAAATGTTCTAGTGGTATTGTGATGTTTTTAATTTAGGATGTGTCTCTTGAACAATGGGTGTTAAATGTTCTGGTGGCATTGTGATGTTTTTAATTTATAGTGTACTTCTTGAATCATGGGTCTGAAATGTTCTGGTGGTATTGTGATGTTTTTAATTTATAATGTACTTTCTGAATCAAGGGCCTTACGTGATTTATTTGGCGTTGAGTCTGTTTTTTGGTTTGTCATTTGAAAATTAAGAACGGCAAATAGCCCTAATAGTTCTACGAGAGGCTCGAAAACAAACGTGACCTTTTCAGCAAATGTATTTCATTACGCGTCGTAATACATGGCTTTTCAGGAATTATTTAAACGGGTTTCTGGCCTCTTTAGTAGGAATTTGACACACAAGCGAGTAAAGTTTAAACTGTAAATTTTATCTATCTGTAGAAACGTATCTGCAGTTTAATATATTTTGCAAGTAAGTGTTAAGAATATAGCTGAAAATTCTTGGTTCTAATCGTGCTAAATAGATCCATCTTTTGTTGTGCGCAATGTAACCGTAACGTTTCTACCATTTCACCTATTTCAGTAACCATGAAATATAAAACTGAAAACGAAACTGTTTATTCTTCTTCTGTGTGAAAACGAAAGCAACAGATTTACTATTTTCGTTTCTAGAAGTTTAAAAAGATATGAAAAACTGTTTTATAAAATGTTTGTGAATGAATAACAAACATGAGCCAGGTTTTCTTTAAACGTCAATGTCTACTTCGACAATGTGTTATGTTCAGATCTTTTTCAGCTGCCATGAATTATCCATTCTGTTTTTGTAAAACAACAACAAACAAACAATGACAAATTTTATAAAATGCAGGCCAGGTATAAGTTGAATTTTACCATTAGCAACTGCAGAGGACTCCAGCGACAGACAGTAGTTAATTTCACATATGATGTTTAGTTCATTGTCTTCCGATAGAACAGCGGTAAGTTTACAGACTTACAACGTTGAAGGCTAGGGTTCAATTCTCTGAGATGAAGCCAGCGGATAATCCCGTATGGTTTGACTCTAAAATACACAATTCAATATTCTATACAAAATAAAGATTGGATGTTTATTCGTCAGACATAACTAGATCTCAGCAGTATTATAAAATAATAAAAGATTCGACAATTATGGGAAGCCATCTCTAATGAAATGCAGGAAAGACGAAGCAAGCTTTCAGGTATAACACAAATCTGGAGTTTATATAGGCGCCAAGTTAGTTTAAAATTCATTAAACAAATATCCCATTTCAGTGCTAACCTCGTCCGATATTCCTCGCAAGTTCATCATGATGGAACTACGAAAAACCAGTGTGAAAGACAAATTAGGCCTGAGTTTCATCCAAAGGATGTAAGTAAAAAATGAAGTTTAATGATCAATTTCATAAATTAATTGCACACATTAGCTTCATCATGTTGCACATGATGTTTAACTGTCTTAAGCTCATGACTGAGGTTTCAATGTTGCTGTTTTTATCAGTTCCTAATTCTTTTAATGTATTGAACCTTTTTTCGAAAGAAAAACAGAAAAATTCATGTCGTTAATTTTAAAATATAGAAACAACATAAGAGCTTTATCAATTACTCGTGCATCTATCTCTATATACATATATACACACACATATACAAACCCTTAATGTTCTTCATCATCTTCATCTGTTAGGTTAATAGTGTGTTCAACTTCATCATTTTCATCTGTTAGGTTAATGGTTTTTTCTTCTTCATCTTCATCTGTTACATTAATGGTGTATTCTTCATCATCCTCATCTGTTATGTTAATGGTGTGTTCTTCATCATCTACATCTGTTACATTAATGGTGTATTCTTCATCAACTTCATCTTTCAGGTTAATAGCCTGTTCTTCTTCATCAACTTCATGTGTCAGGTTAATGATGTTTTTTAATCAGTTCAATTTATTTTTCAGTAATGAAGAGGAGTTTTCATCACTTACGTTGTAAGTAGTGATATTTTGTTAACCACAAAGAATCTTTATGAAATATTACTCGTAACCCCTGCGTTGTGTCCTAGAATATCTGAACATATATGAAAAACGTTGTTTTTCCTAACAAGTGAACTGGGCGTGGCCCTAGCGTTAAAGTGGTCGTTAGGAAAAGACATTCAGTTATATTTTTAAAATTAATAATTAAATAGTTAATTTACATTGTTATTTGAAAACTGCACTATATCTTTCATTTAGTGGTTTAATTGTGTTAAAGAGTAATATTTTATTTTGTTGGTTGAACATATTTATAACCAAGGATATGATGTTCCACGTGCCTCCTGTGTAAGATGTATATATATTTGACATTATGACAGTTTCCTACATTTAATCATATTTGAAACAGTAAAGGAATTCGTATTTTCTGAAAACACCCGTTTCAATACATAATCACTTTATTTTACCACTTCTTTCCCAAAGAGCGACTTCGTGTTGCTTGCCGTGAGCTAGTCATTCGCTTTATAAATTTGTTTCGCTTCTGTCACAACATATGAACGTTTCATATTTACCCGATTTTGACACAAGATTAGAGAAAGTAGCTAGCAATATGAATGTTGGTAAGTTCATTCATTGTTTTTATTTAATTTTGTACAATAAGCTATCTTTGTTGTGCGTACCGAAGGGATCAACTTCCGAATTGTAATAATTACACTATATAACACAAATCTTGTTCTTGAATATTATATCTTATTTCTTAATTGTTTATGTTGTAAAAATACACAAAATCACTATTATTCCCTTCAGACTTTGCTTTTGTGACCTGAGTAATGAAATTTAGAAATTGACCTATTTTATATGTAAAAATGGACAAATCTGCACATTTTCATTTACATAAGGTCTGAATAAAACAACATATGAATCAAGATTTACATGTTTTTATACTAAAGCTGTTTAAAAATGTTTATAAGTAAGTAGTTTTTTTGGGATTTGCGACTGTGATGTAAATCGCTTTCACATATCAGTCCCAAATATATCGTCTCTTATCATGTTTTCTTTATTAGCTCACGGGCCACAAAGCAGAGTTTGAAGAGAAAAATAGGTCTTTTCCATTTACATTAGGCATAAGCAATTGGGAAATAACACTTTCTGTCAGGAACAAGAAAAAGTAAACATTTTGTTGCATAGTTTTAATAAAGCCAGATGCACACGTTAAAATATTCTACACGCTGTAGATTGGCAGCTTATCAAAATCAGTGATGTTTTTCAATGTTTGATAAATAGAAACATTTTATTAAACGATTAGTCAGTGGTTTTACTTTGAACATTGGTCGCACGTTTTGCCTTCTTTACTACCATAATATTGGGGCATAACATTAATGGGAAACATTGCATTTCTTTTATGTTTACGTTTTCAAATTAACACCATTCAGAGATATAGAAAAGCACATACTTTGATTATTCACACAAACAAATACGTCAAGCACATTCTTAGAAACCATTTATTTTTAAAAATAAAGTGGGTTTACATCACTGTTCCCTGTGAAAATTAGTTTCTTGACGTGACAGCTTAGCTCTATTGGAGACAACTGTCAAGACGGGTGTGGATTAAAATTGTATGTTAGTCATTCGACGTAATGTAATATTATAATCGATGTTGCAAAAATCCTTTTCACAAATATATAGACAGTCCCTAATTAACTGTAAGTACGATTCATTAATACTTCATTTTTAACAACAGAAGTACATAAAACCTTAGGGAATGTTTCTATCACCAAATCACAGCATCAAAGGCAGAATTCTTGATTCATTTCACTTCTGACCTAAAAACTTTTTTGACGTCATCACTTTGATCATATGAATCTGTCATCACTACAAAATCAAAACAGGAAAGTACTGACTTTTACTGACTTTTTCAAGGTTATTCGATACTCACATTACAATGTATATATACTGTGTCAAGAAAGGACGATTTGTTACTGACTCGAACACAAGGTGATTGGATACTTACATTACAATATATATATATATACTGTATTGTAAAACATACCGTCAAGAAAGGTCGATTTGTTACTTACTGGTACACAAGGTGATTGGATACTTACACTGCAATATTATATACTGTAATGTAAAACATACTGTCAAGAAAGATCGATTTGTTACTTACTGGTACACAAGGTGATTGGACATGCATTCTAAAAATCTACTCTGTGTGTTAAGATGTGTCTAATTGAGCATTTAGTTGCTGATGAATCATGTGATTATGATAAGGCTTTTTAGATATGGTTTTGATTATTTTGAGGTGAAAATAGCAGTGTGTTTAATCTTATGATTAAAGTTGTGACAGAACAGGAAAAGTGAGTTTTGTGAGTCAACGTGAAAAGTACAGGTTTTGACAGTAAATTGTTTATATTTATTTTTACGTCTAAACCAATTATAAAAATATTCCATTCTTTTAAACGTTGCTATTTTGTTTGTCGTAGTGTAAATGTCTGGTGCTACCGGAATGCAAACCTACGAGTCTCGGATAACGAGTTGAACGCCTTAACACGCTTGGCCATTACAGGCCAAATATTGAAGTCAGGACCACTCACTATTTTAAGTTCCCCTCGTTCAGTTATCGTCCGTTTATCTACGAATCTGCTCGTTAAACACAGCATGTTCTACTTCGACCATTTTATAGCAGACTACGTCAAGGAAAATCAATAACTTTTCTTTTCCTCTTACAAACATAAATGGTGGAGTTGTTTCTCGATTAATCTTTTTCTGGAAACTTCTGAAGAAGGTCTACGTCTTTTTATCGAACTTTGTATCAAAACTCAATGGGTGAAGGTTTACATTTCTAAGAGTGACTTATGTACTAAGAATAACACGAAAACGTTCCATTCATCCTGCACGTAATGGAAGCAAGAAATAATATGTCGGAGATCTCGTGACATTAAAATTGGATTGTTCTGCTGCGTCATACCAATTGCTGGAAAGCGTTTGTTTAGCTACTTTTGACATAAAATTGTTTATCTACAGAAATAAAAACGTATTTTTAAGTAAATTAATTTTTCATTAAAAAGTAAGCGTAGAAAAAAATTGTGATAAAAACGAATGCGTCTATAATGTTAATTAAAGACACAATATCTTCAGTCTTATTTTGCAATAAGTATTGTTGAAGCATCGAAAGAGAAGATAATAAAAAGAGAAATTGTGTGTTTGTCTGTTTTTAGAATTTTCGAGCAAATCTACGAATAAGCGTTCCTAATTTTGAATTCATTTGGAACTATATTTTTATTGAAAATCGGTCCTGTAAATGTTTTCTGTCATTACATACTTTTGAAACGGAATACTTCTTTACATGTGTCCAACACGCAATGTACACTGTGATATTTTTAACATAATGATTGGTTTCGATTGGGAAGAAGAACTCTGTTTTTAAGCTGTTATTATGGCTTAGTGACTATATTTGTTTTATATTTCGTAAGAAAAATAAATACAAAGACGAGTGTGATTTGCTTTCTCAGAATGAATAATACTTTGTAAGCACGGAATCTGTTATGTGCTTTTCATAAGACCATCTCTTTCATTGCTGTCGTATTCATTCCAACTTGTGTGACCAAGATTACGTAATGTTGGTCTGGTGGAATATTTTTCTTTCCAGTTTTCTTTTGGGTTTTTTGGGGCACGTTGAATTTGATGTGTTTTGTACAATTTGAGTACGTTGATTTGAAGTATTGTTGGAAATTTCATCACTTTGATTTTGAGGTGTTGAAGCTAATTTCTGCACATTGATTTGTGAACTTACCTGAGCTTCAAATCTTTGTTTATTTATCCTGCCATTAGCAAGTTATACAAAACATGTGCAAACAAATTAGTATAAAGTGGGGACGACGAGTCCAAAAAGTACAAAAATAAGGTAAGAATGATTACATCATACAATAAGTATATAGTGGAGACTACAAGCCCAAAAAGTACAGAAATAAGGTAAGAATAAATACATCAAAAAATAAGTATAAAGTGAGGACGACAAGTCCAAGTAGTACAGAAATGAGGTAAGAATGAATACATCAAACAACACTAAAATCCCTACATAAGTAGCCAGTAAGGACTGAATCAGTCTTAAAAACTTATGGTTATTGGTCACTGAATCCATACAACTAACATTAATTCAACATTCATTTGTAAATAAAAGGCATTATTGAAAGATTTGGCTCTTTCCGTAGTGATGTTTGTATGGTTTTGTGCATTAAACCCCACCTCGTTTCTGTAGTTTATGGCATTACCCCACGTACATCAAAATTAGTTTTTCCAAAATATTTTATTACTAGTTTACTCTCTATTTTTAAATAGTTTCATTGAAGTAAATTCATAACAAAACATTCGTTTTATTGTTTTAGTACAATGGTAATATGTATTGTTAATATCATACCAGTTTCTTCATTGCACTTGCACAACAACCTCGGATATTGAGATTATAACACACAATTGGCTACAATAGATTATTCATCATTACTGTTCATAATCTTGACTTCTATAAACTTGCTGTCGATGAACCTACAGTATAGAAATAACATATGGCAAACGTATAGATGTGTGACACTTACATTTAAATTTTTTGGCGCTTATGTCATTTTACATGTACACATTTTTTATTACTTTTTTGTGACTTTTTTGCACTGTCATACTAAAGTGATTGCAAAACATTCACTGAAGTGGGAAAACAAAATAGAAAGAAGAACACTTTGGCTATTTAGCTTTCAGTTATTCACTTTAACAACCGTTTCCAACACCACTGGAAACGTTCAGAACACGAACATCTTTCCTTGAAAAGGTGACAATGTGTTTCTTTAGATGTACTTCTTTAACGGCAACTTTATACGAAACATGCAAATAACAAATGATTTGCCCACTGAACCCGTCGGTTATTTTTTAGATAAAATTTTATTAGGTTAAGTTGAAAATATAGGGCATGAAAATGTTGCTTGAATATTATTTATTTTTTCGTTTATTTTCACTTACCTCTTTTAATGTATTTCAGGTCCCAAAATAAGCCACAAAGTTAAAGATATTTTTCCTCTCGTGACATTGTTCACGATCAGTTAGTCTAAAACTGATTGGAGGTGCCTTCAATGATCAAAACCTACTGAAGTAAGTTATCGGCTTTCATCATGATGTTTGGTCACAAACTGTAATTAGCTATTCAATATCGATAGCATATTATGTATTTGTTTTGAATTTCGCGCTAAGCTACTCCAGGGCTATCTGCGCTAGCTATCCCTAATTTTGCAGGGTAAGACACTGTAGCTAGTCATCACCACCCACCACCAACTCTTGGGCTACTCTGTTACCAACGAAGAGTGGGATTGACCGACACATTATCATGCCCCCACGACTAAAAGGGTGAGCAAGTTTGGTGCGACCAGGATTCGAACCCGCGACCCTCGGATTACGAGTCGAACGCCTTAACACACTGGTACTGTTTTAAATGAATAATGCTTTTCACAACCTTTACATAAGTTGTATTGTACGTTATTATTTTCAGAAATATAAGTGATAAAATAAAGGTTATTGAAATGTCTGTTCTGATAGTTTCCTGGTGTAGCGTGATAAACAACCACTAACCATATATCTCTGTGTAAAATGAACACTATTGTATTTGTTAATATACTTATTGCAATGTAGGAAACAAAACTGTTAATTAAACTAACAATAAAGAACACGCCTCTCTTACAAACGCTCTCCGTGTTAGGTTTTCATACTGTGACCACGAAACCATACGCACAGTCTGAAAATAAAATGTTTTAACTAATAAAAGCAGATTATGAACTTATGTTCAGGGTCTAGATGAACATTATAAAAATTTAGCTTTTCTCATCTGTATTAGAAACACAGCTCGTTCATTTAACATTAAATTGGTGTTTGTAAATGCTGTAAAAATTGCACGGTTTTAAATTTAGTTGTACGGAAATATTATACCCACATGTCTTTTATTAACCACTAAATGAACATGCAAATATTTCACATATACACACTTCAGTCAGATCAAGCTTTCTAGCTTCATATAACACTATTATAACCGTCAGAACACTTTTGACCTAAACTGCTCTGCGTTCATTATTTGTTCTTTTTCTTCTTCAGCTCAATTTTGGCTCACAAATAATTGCCACTAGGGGTTACCTTACAAGTAAAACGTAGAATAGCATATAAGATTTCTGCATTAGTTGTTAAACATGGTTAAAGGCGATGATTTTACCTACATTTCGTACACGTTTTTAAGAAAAAAATTTTCCGAACAAAGTTTTCCATTTTCAGAACTTGTCATGAAATAAACATTCAATATTATCGTCATATTCACCTCACCCAGTAACATAACAGTAAATCTAGGGACTAATAACTATGTGGGCACACATAGCAAGTCCATTGTGTCGCTCATTTCAATATCTAAATAGTATTTAAACGAAACCATTAAAATATTCATCTCTAGAAACAATAACCTCTTTTTTATGTTTTTTATTGAAATCGTAACACAAACTAAAATTCGCATCAAGTTCGCCTTAACCTTTGTGTGTTTTTTCCTGATTGAAAAATCTGTGGATTCTGACTGTTTTTCTTTTCAATGTGATACTTAGTTTCCAGTATAACACGCTACTTACTGATGTCTTTATTGTAAAAAGCACGCCGTTTTGTTTTATCTTTGTTAAAGTGGAAAATGTTCGATGAACTTTACCCACAGCTTAAATCGGTTCCCGTATTTTTAACATTATACGCCCTCTAGATGGTCTTCAAAATTTCGAAGATAACCGATCAACATAAGGTATTTTTTTATAAAATTGAACTTCAAACATTAAGCTACTGACAAAATCGTAAATTCCAAGTTTTGATATTATGCACAAATATATTTCTATTTATTAATAAATATATAACAGTTGTTGAACACTTTGGTCCCAACGTGTAGCATTCTATTTTAATAAAAGAGATATTTGGTTGTTCTGAGCACAGCAACAATATCCAAAAGTTTTAAAGTATTTTGTAAAAAATTGTAAACATTCTTACTTTTACAACAAGAAGAAAAGTACATATTCTGCCTAGATTATATTTTAGGCCTCTCAATAAGTGTCATTACAGATCTAGTTCCCCCTGTTCTTAATACACAATAACATACTCCATTTTCTATCTGCCATAAGCTTCCTTCTCTAAGACTGCATCTACAGTTTGAAGGTAATAGTTTATAGACGTTTCTTCTGATATGTATCAACAGCCACTCGGTTCCAGCAAATCCCTGCCGATATCGTACATTTCTGTTGTAGTCTTCCAAAAAATGTATCGTTTCACTGGAATCTTTAGTGTTCGCAACAGTTAGGGCTAGAAAATAATGCAATTGTTCCGTGGAAAGTGTTATTTTTGCTATTGAATGCCTGAAATTGTTTCCACGAAAACTGGAACCAGTAAGCTGTAGTTTTAGCGATAAATTTCTACAAGAAAAATTATTCGGACATGTCTTTCTTATCTGGGACAGAGATCTTTCTAAAACTGACTTCGTAGTATTTTCTATGTGGCTCATCCTCAAAGGTTGAGTCTGATTTCTGAAAATAGTAAATCAAAAACTAATTAATATTAATACAGTTTCTTAGATATATCTAATTATGTGTTTTTAATGACATCAACTTTAAATGCGCAGTACAAAAACCACTGAAGTAAGGTTGAGAAAAGTGTACTTTTATTTTAACTCTTCACAAATATTGTTTTGAAATGACTTCTTACCATTTCAGGAGTACTAGGGGACTTATCTTTGTCACACGTACAAAGGTTAAGTACAAGGGAATGTGGGTTATTAAACATGTTCTTATTTGTTGAGTTTCTTCACAAGTGTTAATAATACTAACAAGCATAGTACATTAGATAGAGGAAGAAAAATAAAATTGAGAACGGCACGTTTATAAAACGACCAGGTATAAGTGTCTGGAATTCAATAGATTCGACTTTAATTTTAAAATATTGATCATAAATGTTTTGTTTAACTTTTCGAATAATGGATAATGAATGGTATCTTTATATCGTACTCACATCTGAAATAGCGGAGCATCTTCAGAATCATTACATCTCTTCAATCCTGAGATGCACAACAAGCTGCCAGGCTATGTGCAGCCCAGAGGGAAAAAACAACAGATCATAATAATGTGTTGTTATTCACAAATATAATCGCTAAACGAACCCGAAATAAGTTTTCTTAAAAATCAAGTGGAGTAAATTTTAACAAATATTCCCTTCACTAACTTATATTGACTTATATCAGCGACGGAAAGTTCGAGCAATAATGTTCGATAAGTAGGACACAATCTTCATTAAAAGTTGGATTTTCATTGCCTTAAATGAATCACTTGGTATCTACGACAATTTACACAAAACTATAACAAAAACGAAAAGTAATTTGTACTTTCTCTCTTCTTCTCTCTCAGATACTGTGTTTCAATCCGAATTAAAATCAACTGATATATATATATGTACTACTGTAAAGGAAACAATAGAAACGTAGGTGTTTATTTATGTCCTGTTTTTTCCGAATAGTTTAGTTTTACTTATAACCGCGTAAGTTCCTTGTTATAGAATTAATTGACAATTCTGAATATATTCAGTAACTAATATTTCATTAGTTGCAATAAACGTAAACTATTTAGTGATGCCAAACTCTGATTGGCGCGTGTTCCAAAAAAAATATTACTTGTACAAAATCGTCATTCGTCGACTGAAGTTATTACATTGAATTAAATCCTTATTCGTGTCTTTTCGCATAGTTAACGAAAAGATTGTGTGTGTGTGTGTGTTTGTATGAAAAACCTACATTCTGAGATAATTATTTCTAAATTTCAATGTGAGAGTTTTATTCAATCGCGTGTTTTCAACCAAAAACTTTCTTTAATCCAGATTTCACTTCATAAAAAACACAAAACCTCCAGACAGTTTACAGCTCAAAACTAAATTTTTAATAATAACTTTGCTCCAATAACTGCGTCCACTTGTTGAAATAATATTTCTCTTCGTAACAATACAGTGGCTTAATTATACTCCACGTAAAATATCACTGTAGGAAAAAAAACCGCTACCTCCCAAAAAAATTAAATCTCAAATGATATTCCTGTCCCATATGTTTCGTTAATGATAAATTCTCAACCATCAGATATTTCTGTCACAATTTTTGTGATGAAGAATATTTGTGTAGCTACTTATTCTACTATTTAAGCAAAAAATACATCACGTTTCGATGAAAACAGCCTTCTTTCTCTCCAGTTTTCTTCGTGGTAGCAGTAAAAGGACTCTATTACGAAATATACCTTTTTTTTATCCAAAATTACAATCGTGTTGTAACTAAACGTGTCTTCGACAACTGTCAGCGAGATATTAAACAACGTTTTAAAGTTTACAGGCCCGGCATTGCCAAGTAGTTAAGGCACTCGACTCGTAATCTGAAAGTCGCGGGTTTTAATTCCCTTTAAGCGGTTTTGAGTGTTATAGATTTATGGTCAATTTCACTATTGGTTGGTAAAAGAGTAGCCCAGGAGTCGTCGGTAGTTGCCTTTCTTCTAGTTTTATACTCCAAAATTATGAATGGCTAACGCAGATATCTCTAATGTAGCTTTGCGCGAAATATGAAAACAAATAAACATATTTGCCATACATCGATATCAACGAAAACTTTCATGTGAAAGCGAACAAAGATTGTAGTTAACAAGCTTCCTTGTGAAGAGTTAAGCCCAAAACTACACAATGAATTATCTGTGCTCTGCCTATCACGGGTATCGTAACTAGGATTTTAGCAGTGTGAGTCCACAAACACACCGCTGTACCACTGTGACGTGTGTTAAAGACGTCAACAGGAGCTATAGCATTCAAATAATTTTTCCTTGGTGTACATTCTCATCATTCTAAAACGTTTTAAATTCGCAGTCATTGGGTTGTATCTTGTGATATTCGAAACAGTTGTTGATCATTTTACACCTCGTTCTAACAGATTGCGAGTCGAGCGCCTTAACTATCTTGCAATGCCGGGCCTGTAAACTTTAAAACGTTGTTTATTATTTCGCCTACAGTAGTCGAAAACACGTTTAGTTTCAACACAATTGTAATTTTGAATGTTAAAAGGTTTATTTTGTGATAGAGTCCTTTACTTTGTAGTCGATTTTGTTTATTTTTCCATTTCGCACAAAACTACTCGAGGGCTATCTGTGGTAGCCGTCCTTAATTTAACAGTGTAAGACAAGAGGGAAGGCAGATGCTTATCACCACCCACCGCCAACTCTTAAGCTACTCTTTTACCAAAGAATAATAGGACTGACTATCACTTTATAAAGTCCCCACGGCTAAAACGGCGAGCATGTTTGGCGCGACGGGGATGCGAACCCGCGACCCTCAAATTACGAGTCGTACGCCTTAACACGCTAGGCCATGGCGGGTTTTTTGTAGTCAAGGGCGCTTTGGATTTTCTCGTAATGTAATTGGTTACTCAACAAAACGTTCTGCAGTTTGGGTTTTCTGCTACCACGAAGAAAACTGGAGAGAAAGAAGTCTGTTTTCATCGTAGCGTGATGTGTTTTTTGCTTAAATCGTTGAATAAGTAGCTACACAAATATTCTTCATCAGTAAGAATTATGACAGAAATATCAGATGATCAAGAATTTCTTACTAACGAAATATATGGGACAAGAATGTCATTTGAGATTTAATTTTTTGGGGAGGTAGCGGTTTTGTTTTTCCTACAGTGATCATTTACATGGAGTATAATTAAGCCACTGTATTGTTACGAGAGGAATATTTTTTCAGGAATGAGTGGAGGCAGTTATTGAAGCAAAGGTATTATTAAAAATTTAGTTTTGAGCTGTAAACTGTCTGGAGGTTTTGTGTTATTTATGAAGTGAACTCTGGATTAAAGAAAGTTCTTGGTTCAGAACACTGTGATTGAATAAAAGTGTCGCATTTGAATTTACAAATAATTATCTGCGAATAAGAATTTAATACAATGTAATAGCTTCAATTGACGAATGGCGATGTTGTACAAGTTCTATATTGGAACACGCGCCATTCAGAATTTGACATCACTAAGTAGTTTATGTTTATTGTAAATAATGAAATATTAGTTAACGAATATTTTCAGAAATTGTCAATTAATTCTATAACAAGGAACTTACGCGGTTATAAGTAAAACTAAACTATTCGGAAAAGACAGGACATGAATAAACACGTTTTTTTTTTCCTATAATAAATAAACACAACCTACGTTGCTATTGTTTCCTTACAGTAGTACATATATATATATCAGTTGATTTTTATTCGGATCGAAACACAGTATCTGAGAGAGTAGAAGAGAGAAAGTACAAATTATTTTTTCTTTTTGCTAAAGTTTTGTGTAAATTGTTGTTGATACCAGGTGGCTTATTCGAGGCAATGAAAATTCAAATTTTAATGAAGATTGTGTCCTACTTACCTTATTTTATGTTATTGCTCGAACTTTCCGTCGCTGATATAAGTGAAGATAAGTAAGTGAAGGGAATATTTGTTAAAATTTACTCTAGTTGTTTTTAAGAAAACTTATTCTGTGTTAGTTTAGCGATTATATTTATGAATAACAATACATTATTATGATCTGTTGTTTTTTCCCTCTGGGTTGGACATAGCCTAGCAGCTTGTTGTGCATCTCAGGATTGAAGAGGTGTGATGATTCTGAAGATGCTCCGCTATTTCAGATTTGGGTACGATATAAAAATACCATTCATTATTCGAAGAGATAAACAAAACATTTGTGATCAATATTTTAAATTAAAGTCGAATCTACTTGAATTCCAGACACTTTGACATGGACGTTTAATCCACGTGCCGTTCTCAATTTTATTTTTCTTCCTCTATCTAATGTTCTATAGTTGTTGGTATTACAAACACTTGTGAAGAAACTGAAGAAATAAGAACATGTTTAATAACCCACATTCCCTAGTACTTAACCTTTGTACGTGTGACAAAGATAAGTCCCCAAGTACTCCTGAGACGGTAAGAAGTCATTTCAAAAAAATATTTGTGAAGAGTTAAAATAAAAGTACACTTTTCTCAACCTTACTTCAGTGGTTTTTGTACTGCGCATTTAAAGTTCATGTCATTAAAAACACATCATTAGATATATCTAAGAAACTGTATTAATATTAATTAGTTTTTGATTTACTATTTTCAGAAATCAGACTCAATCTTTGAGGATGAGCCACATAGAAAATACTACGAAGTCAGTTTTAGAAAGATTTCTGTCCCAGATAAGAAAGACATGTCCGAATAATTTTTCTTGTAGAAATTTATCGCTAAAACTACAGCTTACTGGTTCCAGTTTTCGTGGAAACAATTTCAGGCATTCAATAGCAAAAATAACACTTTCCACGGAACAATTGCATTATTTTCTAGCCCTAACTGTTGCGAACACTGAAGATTCCAGTGAAACGATACATTTTTTGGAAGACTACAACAGAAATGTACGATATCGGCAGGGATTTGCTAGAACCGAGTGGCTGTTGATACATACCAGAAGAAACGTCTATAAACTGTTACCTTCAAACTGTAGATGCAGTCTCGGAGAAGGAAGCTTATGGCAGATAGAAAATGGAGTATGTTATTGTGTATTAAGAACAGGGGGGAACTAGATCTGTAATGACACTTATTGAGAGGCCTAAAATATAATCTAAGCAAAGTATGTACTTTTCTTCTTGTAGTAAAAGTAAGAATGTTTACTATTGTTTTAAAAATACTTGGAAACTTTTGGATATTCTTGCTGTGCTCAGAACAACCAAATATCTCTTTTAATATAATAGAATGTTACACGTTGGGACCAAAGTGTTCAACAACTGTTATATATTTATTAATAAATAGAAATATATTTGTGCATAATATCAAAACTAGGAATTTACGATCTTGTCAGTAGCTTAATGTTTGAAGTTCATTTTTATAAGAAATAAATAAATACCTTATGCTGATCAGTTATCTTCGAAATTTTGAAAGCAAACTTGAGGGTGTATAATGTTAAAAATACTGGAATCGATTTACGCTGTGGGTAAAGTGCATCGTGCATCATCCACTTTAACAAAGATAAAAAACGGCGTTCTTTTAACAGTAAAGAAATCAGTAAGTAGCGTCTTATACTGGAAACTAAGTGTCACCTTGACAAGAAAAACAGTCAGAATCCACACATTTTTCAATCAGGAAAGAAACAAACAGAGGTTAAGGCGAACTTAATGTGAATTTTTGTTTTGTGTTTCGATTTCGATCAAAAGAAAAACATTTAAAAAGAGAAGTTACTGTTATTGGATATGAATATTTTAGTAGTTTTGGATTACTACGCATTAGATCTTGGAATAAGCGAAAAAATGGGTTATCTTGGCTGTGTATACAACGTGGTATCAAAACTAGATTTTTAGCGTTATAGGTCCCTAGACTTTAAAACGGGAACGAAATGTCGGTAAAATCATCGCCTTTACCCCTGTTTAATAGCTAATGTTATTCTATGTTTTACTTGTAAGGCAACCCCTAGTGGCAATTATTTATAAGCTTATCAAATTGAACTGAAGAAGAAAAAGAACAAATAATTAACGTACAAGAGTTTAAGTCAAAAGTGTTCTTAGGGTTATAATAATGTCACATGAAGCTAGATAGATTCATTTGACAGAAGTTTGCATATGTGAAATATTTGTATATTCATTTAATGGTTAATAAAAGACATGTGGGTATAATATTTCCGTACAACTAAATTTAAAACCGTGCAATTTTTACAGCATTTACAAAAAGCAATTTAATGTCAAATGAACGAGCTGTGTTTATAATAGAGATTAGACAGCCTAAAGTTTTATAATGTTCATTTAGACCCTGAACCTAAGCTCATAATCTGTTTTTAATAAGTTAACCGTAGTACACACACTGAAAAAAATTACGTTGCCCACACTGGGGGTCATTTTTGACCCCCACCAAAAATATTTTTAAAAATTATTTTCATATAAACAAAGTATAAATTTGGACAAAATATTTATTCTATACAATTTATGCATACACTCAGGGTAACTTTATGGTCATTGCAAGCCATTTTACTACAGTTGATACACTTTGAAGAATATATCTTTCTTTGAATCACGTGCACATGTTCCTAACGTTCTCTTCAGCAAATTTTTGTCTTTATGGAGGGATCACTTCATTTGTATCTTCTTCAGGCAGTAATTCATCAGTAAGCAACTTCAGAAATTCACGTCTTGCTCTTTTTTGGAACTTTGATGCGAATTCTGGATGGCGCTGGCGATAGAGAAGGGAAGCATTGTATGCGGCAGCATCAAGAATGTTATAAAATAGTGCCACCTTCTGGTCTTTCTTTTTGTGGAAAAGAATCTAACTATTTGGTCTAGTGTGTCGACTCCTCCTTTGGTGGAGTTATTGTATGATATTATTTCAGATTTTCCTGATTCATCATCGATTGAGGGCTCTCTATGCAACGTAGATAAGAGCACCACAGATTTATCCTTTTTGGGTTATATTTGACCAATGTTGCCTTGTCGAGAACATTTATAGAGTGTTCTAGAAGATTCTAGAACACAAAATTTCATATCAATATATCATTTGATTGTTTACCAGAAATGTAATTGAGTTTTTTAAACAGGGGTCAAAAATGACCCCCAATGTGGAAAACGTGAATTTCGACATTAGACAAGGGGTGTTATACTTCATTTGCATAAAATACATGTTAAACGTATTAGTATAGTATTTATTAGTATAGATTAAATTAGGTACATTTTTAGGCCCGAAAGTCACACCTTTCATATTTCTGTAACAACTTAAACACAAGTGGGCCCATTTTTGACCCCCACAGTGGGTATGAGGGTTAAAACAATTTTCTTTTTCAGACTGCACGTATGGTTTTGTGGTCACAGTATGAAAACCTTAAACGGAGAGCGTTTGAAAGCGAGGCGGGTTCTTTATTGTTAGTTTAATTAACAGTTTTTTTTCGTACATTGCAAAAAGTATATTAACAAATATAATAGTGTTGTTTTTACCCAGAGATATACGGCTAGTGGTGTTTTACCACGCTACACCATAAGGCTATCAGAACAGATATTTCAATAACCTTTATTTTATCACTTATATTTCTGTAAATAATAACGTACACTGAATCTTATGTAAAGGTTGTGAAAAGCATAACTCATTTAAGACATTACAGAGGCACGGTATGGCCAAATGTATTAAGGCGTTCGACTCGTAATCCGAGGGTCGCTGGTTCGAATCCCCGTCGCACCACACTTGCTCGCCCATCCAGCCGTGGGGGTGTTATAATATGATGGTCAATTCCACTATTTCTTAGTAAAAGAGTAGCCCAACAGTTGGCGGTGAATGGTGATGACTAGCTGCCTTCTCTCTAGTCTTACACTGTTTACACTTATATTTTATAAATTTAAAAACCACATGCATTTCATTGTTGTTGGTTTCTCTTTTTTATTGTTTGGCAGAAAACTACATAATGGGCTGTTTGTGATGTGCCCATCAAGTGTATCGTTACCTAGTTTTTAATACTATAAAATTTCACATTTGACGTTGTATCACTTGGATGCGTTTGTGTTTTCCTTACAACGGTTTTCGATTGTTGTTGTTTTTTCCTTTTCTCTGTTGCATCAATTGCTATTTTTCTATATATATAAACCTTAAACATTAATTAGCTTTTATAGAATTGAATAATATTGTAATTAAAAACTACATCAAACTTATAATGTCATCAGCATTAAATATACGGACAAGAGATGTATGATACAAGAAAAAAAATGAAATTAATGAAAAGAGAAAAATAGCCAATCACACAGAAAACATGCAATGAAATTCCAGTGCTTCGAAAAGGTGGATTGTCTTCTCTACTTCAGAAGAAGAAAGGCGCATTGCTATTTTAAAGCGATATCTATTACTATATATAGATATTATAAACTATAGATAGTTTATTATAAACCATAGATAGCTTATTATAAACTATAGATAGTTTATAATGAAACATACTAGATTCTGATTAGTGTTTTATGTTTGTTTCAAATATTCCTACAAAGCTACTGCAGGACTATTTGCGATAGTTGTTTCTAATGTCGAACTCATAAACTAAAGAGAAAGGGATTTGACAGTCACACTTGAAACGCATTCATAGCCACAAAGAGCGAAGCAAGATATTTTTGTAGAGATAATTCATAGATATATTTATAAGTAACATACAAACATTTAGTTTTGATTTATTTAGTGAGACATAATCTAAACATATTAACACATGTTATATAAATCGGATCGTGGGATTTATTATTAATTTACAGACTGCGTAAACTGAGAATCAGTCGAAAGAACCATTCAGTTTTCATTTTCAGACATTAAAATAATAGCAATTTATAAAAGTGTGTGTTGTTTAATTACTTATTTATAGTTTCTTGGGCTTTGTTTTGAATATTTTGATATGCATAAACATGAATACCAGAAAATTTAAAACACAGTGCTATCTGGAAGACTGAATACAACATTACTGTTTGTAAAATCTGCCCAGTTTTACATGGTGAACGAATATTTTCCAGGCTTGATTTAAGACATTAAAACAGTTTAAGTAGTTCTGATGATTTATTCATGTTTTTAGGAAATTTTAACACAAAATGTTTTATGACGATATATTCAGTAAAATGCGATCTCTGTGAAAGAACATTGGGAGCTGAAACTTTACTAGCAAATACGAAGTTATATCACAACTAGTACCAGTAAAGACAAAGTTGTTATAACAAGACGAGTAAAACAAAATAATTTTCTTAGTGAAACAGACCGTTTGTTATTCCAGAGAAGAGACTGAAGGAAATAAATTTCTTAGATATGTTTTAATTTACCACAACATCAAGTTAGCGTGAAGATGACTAAAATTATAAAAGAAAAATAAGCATATGTGGCGCATGAACAGAACAGTTGACTGATACGAACAATTTTCAAATAAGAACAGATCAGGAAACCTGAGATGATCCAAACAGTCAAGGTAATTTGAAAGTTACTTAAAGGGCTGTTACCGTGTTGTTTGCATACCGACTCTTTGTCTCCGTTGGCTTACAGTTCTCACAATTTTATTGCAGCAATGTGAAAAGTCGTTCTCTACAGTTGTTGGTACATCATAAGAGTGACTGTCAAACTGCACTATTTGATTAGAGTTGTTCATAAGCCAGCTGTGAGCGAGTTTGACTAATCTATAAACTATAAACTTGTGCAGCTTTGTGGGAATGTACGAAGCGCGTAAACAAAGAAAACTTTGACTGAAAACAAAGAAGTTTTTGAGTATAAGCTCGTATTTTGAGACATTGTGTTTGTTTTACAAATCTTTTATTTCGTTTGGCCAGTCTATAGCGTCTGATTACAATTTCTTCTCTCTTACAAATGTTCTCTCTTAATAAAAATTCAGTGTTGGAGATAAGATGTCGAATACTTCTTTAGTTATAAATATTTTCTTTTGATGCTTCCTTCCATCAAAGTACCCTCACTTTATACTTTCTAATACCCGTACCTTTTCCCTTAAAGCTCGGCTTGGCCAGGTGGTTAGGGCGCTCGACCAGTTATTTGAGAGCCATTGGTTCGTATCCCCTTCACACCAAACATGCTCCTTCTTTAAGCCATGGGACATTATAATGTGATGGTCAGTACCACTAGTCGTTGATAAAAGAGTAACACAAGTGTCGGCGGTGAATGGTGATGACTAGCTGCTTCCCATCCAGGCTTACACTGGAAAATTAGGCACGGCGACATAGATAGCGCTAGTGTAGCTTTGTGCAAAATTAAAAAACGAGCTTTAAATTGGTACACAGTTGTAAAAGTAAGTATACAATTGTAATATATCCCAAGTATACGTAAAAAGAAGAAAAATATCCTCCGTTTCTTTGTTAATTATTTTCGGACATAAAAAGTTGTCTCCTTTATATATAACCGGCCTGATATTGCCAGGGGAATAAAGCACTCGACTCATAACTTGATAGTCGAGTGTTCGAATCTCTGTCACACCAAATATGCTCGCCCTTTTAGCCGAGTGACATTATAATGTGACGATCAATACCACTAGTCATCGATAAAAGAGTAACACAAGAGTCGGCGGTGGGTGGTGATGACTAACTGCCTTCCCTCTAGTCTTACACTGCACAATTACGGACGGACAGCGAAGATAACCCTCGTGTAGTTTTGCGTGAAATTCTAAACAAACCAAACATTCATATATGATGGAAAAAAGGAGAAGCCAAAACACCGATTAAAATTGTACACCAAAAAATATGAAATCGTTAATTTAAATGGATATTTTCATGGACCCAACAATATTGATGTCTAATTTCGTAAAGATCCATAAAGAGGGTAAAAGTAGTGGTTAAAATACACCGCTTAAACATTTGTAAAAGTCGCAAAATTGAAGTATTTTATGTATTTCTCCCTGGACCAAATGATCCTTCATACACATTATGGCGAAGATCTATCCACACCCTACGAAGTATTTATATGGGCATACAAGAGACAGTACTGTTATATTTTTATTGCTACTACCAGTGCATTAGATGTGCGAGTGATGTTTTAAATCCGTCATATCTGTACCTCGAGAATGTAGAAAATTCAGTTCTTTGTAACAGGAAACGGAGGCAAAACGGCGAAACGTGACCGGTATTGCAGGTCTACATGACCACATGATAAAAATTGCTCGAAGTTGAGTGTTTCACATCGCGTAATAACAATATTTTTCCAATATCATCCAAGCAAGAAGTTCATTATAATATGAATATTTACAACTGTGACTTAGGTTTGTTCAGTGTATTATCTGTCATTTTCGGTGACTCTATTAATTGGAACTTTAGAAAATGAAATATGATATAAGAGAAATTTCAATATTTTCAATCAGGAATATTTGTATGCATGATCATACACAGATATGAGGACACACTTTGTTGATTCTATACTGAGGAACATCACAATTTATATAGGCTAGTGTATATAATAAGTTATGTAATATGTGATGAAATAAAAAGTTGCATGAGAGTAAAAAGTACAAAGTACAATAGAATGTGGGTTATTAAACATGTTCTTATTTGTTCAGTCTCTTCAGAAGTATTTGTAATACTAACAACTATAGTACATTAGATAGAGGAAGAAAAAATAACAGTGAGAACGGCACGTGGATTAAACGTCCATGTCAAAGTGTCTGGAATTCAAGTAGATTCGACTTCAATTTTAAAATATTGATCACAAATGTTTTGTTTAAATCTTCGAATAATGAATAATTGAATGGTATCTTTATATCGTACTCACATCTGAAATAGCGGAGCATTTTCAGAAGCATCACATCTCTTCAATCCTGAGATGCACAACAAGCTCCTAGGCTACGTCCAGCCCAGAGGGAAAGAACAACAGATCATAATAATGTGTTGTTATTCATAAATATAATCGCTAAACTAACACGGAATAAGTTTTCTTAAAAATCAAGTGGAGTAAATTTTAACAAATATTCCCTTCACTTACTTATATTGACTTATATCAGTGACGGAAAGTTCGAGCAATAATATAAAATACGGTAAGTAGGACACAATCTTCATTAAAATTTGAATTTTCATTTCCCTCGGATGAGCCACCTGATATTTACGACAATTTACATAAAACTTTAACAAAAACGAAAAATAATTTGTACTTTCTGTCTTCTTCTCTCTCAAATACTGTGTTTCGATCCGAATAAAAATCAACTGATATATATATATGTACTATTGTACAGGAAACAATAGAAACGTAGGTTGTGTTTATTTAATATAACAAAAAAACGTCTTTATTCATGTCCTGTTGTTTCCGAATAGTTTAGTTTTACTTATAACCGCCTCCGTTTCTTCTTATAGAATTAATTGAAAATTTCTGAAAATATTCCTAAAGTAATATTTCATTATTTACAATAAACTTAAATCACTTAGTGATGTTAAACTCTGATTGGCGCGTGTTCCAAAAAAATATTATTTGTACAAAATCGTCATTCGTCGACTGAAGTTATTACATTCTATTAAATCCTTATTCGTGTGCTTCCGCACAGTTAACGAAAAGATTGTGTGTGTGTGTGTTTGTATGAGAAACCTGCATTCTGAGATAATTGTTTCTAAATTTAAATACGAATTTTTTTTCAATCACGTGTTTTCAACCAAGAACTTTCTTCAATCCAGAGTTCACATTATAAAAAACACAAAACCTCCAGACAGTTTACAGCTCAAAACTAAATTTTTAATAATAACTTTGATCCAATAGCTGCGTCCACTCATTGCTGAAAAAATATTTATCTTCGTAACAATACAGTGGATTAATTATAATTTAAGTGAATGAAAACTGTAAGAAAAAAAACCGCTACCTCCCAAAAAAATTAAATCTCAAATGATATTCTTGTCCCATATTTTTCGTTAGTGATAAATTCTCGACCGTCAGATATTTCTGTCACGATTCTTACTGATGAAGAATATTTGTGTAGCTACTTATTCAACGATTTAAGCAAAAAATACCTCACGTTACGATGAAAACAGCCTTCTTTCTTTCCAGTTTTTTCCGTTGAAGCAAGAAACCCAAACAGCAGAACGTTTTGATGTTTTGAGTAACCAATTACATTACGAGAAAATCCAAAGCGCCCTCGACTACAAAAGGCTCGCCATGGCCAAGCGTGTTAAGGCCATGAGGGTAGCGGGTTCGCATCCCCGTCGCGCCAAGCATGCTCGCCGATTTAGCCATGGGGACGTTATAAAGTGACAGTCAGTCCTATTATTCTTTGGTAAAAGAGTAGCTCAAGAGTTGGTGGTGGGTGGTGATGATTTGCTGCCTTTCTCTAGTCTTATACTGTTAAATTAGGGACGGCTACCTCAGATAGCTCTCGAGCAGCTTTGTGCGAAATGGAAAAACAAACAAACAAAATCGACTACAAAGGAAAGGACTCTATTACGAAATATACCTTTTTTTTATCCAAAATTACAATCGTATTGCAACTAAACGTGTCTTCGACTATTGTTAGCGAGATAATAAACAACGTTTAAAAGTTTACAGGCCCGGCATTGCCAGGTGGTTAAGACGCTCGACTCGTGATCTGAGGGTCGCGGGTTTTAATTCCCTTGAAGCTATTTTGAGTGTTATAAATTTATTGTCAATCCAACGACTGGCTCATTAAAGTGTAGCCCAAGAGTCGTCGGTAGGTGGTGATGACTAGTTGTTTTTATTCTTGTTTTATACTCCAGAATTATGGACGGCTAACGCATATATCTCTCATGTAGCTATGCCAGAAATACGTAAACAAACAAACATGGTTTCAAAATCTTCGCCATACATCGAAATCAACGAAAACCTTCATGTGAAAGTTAATAAAGTTTGTAGTTAACTAGCTTACTTGTGTAGGGTTAAGCACAAAATTTCACAATCCTCGATCGGTGCTCTGCCTATCACGGGTATCGAAACCAAGATTTTAGCAGTGTGAGTCCACAAACATACCGCTGTGCCACTGTGAAGTGTGTTAAAGACGTCAACAAAAGCTATAGCTTTCAAATAATTTTTGCTTGGTGTACATTCCTATCACTCTAAAACGTTTTAAATTCGCAGTCATTGGGTTGTATCTTATGATATTTCAAACAATTATTAACAATTTTTGACCTCATTTTAACATATAACAAAAACTCCAAGCAAAATCCATCAAAAGCTTGTAACATATATTACGTTTTAAAACACAATTATCTATTTTGATAACAGTTTTGCTATTGAACAGCAACATTAGAAAATTAACACTCTATATCCAACCTTTCCCATGAGTATTTAAAATATATTTATTGTAGTGTTTGGTATCAGCACAACACTAACGACTTATAAAAATTGATCATGTGCTTCAACTTGATGAAAGCACAAAACAAAAACTTTCAGTGAACTGAGTCGGGTTATAACTCTCACGCAGCTTTTTATTTCATCACATATTACATAACTTATTATATACACTAGCCCATGTAAATTGTGATGTTCCTCAGTATACAATAGACAAAATATATCCTCATATCTCTGTATGATCATGCATACAAATATTTCTCGTTGTAAATGTTGAAATTTCTCTGATATCATATTTCATTTTCTAAAGTTCCAATTAACAGAAAATATCCGAAAATGACAGATAATACACTGAACAAACCTAAGTCACAGTTGTAAATATTCATATTATAATAAACTTCTTGCTTGGATGAAATTGGAATAATATTCTATTACGGGATGTGAAACCTTCAACTTCGCGTAGTTTTTATCTTGCGGTCATGTAGTTTTGCAACACGGGTCACATTTTTCCGTTTCGCCTCCGTTTCCTGTTACGAAGAACTCTATTTTTCTCATCCTCGAGGTACTTATAATGTCCCTCGACTAAAAGGGCGAGCATCTTTGGTGTGACAGAGATTCGAACACGCGACTCTCAAGTTACGTGTCGAGTGCTTTATCCCCCTGGCAATATCAGGCCGGTTATATGTAAAGGAGACAACTTTTTATGTCCGAAAATAATTAACAAAGAAACGGATGATATTTTTCTTTTTATACGTCTATTTGGGATATATTACAAATGCAATGTAAACTTACTTTTACTCGTGTGTACCAATTTAAAAACTTTTTTTTTTATTTTGCACAAAGTTACACGAGCGCAATCTATGGCAGCCGTCCCTAATTTTTCAGTGTAAGACTGGATGGGAAGCAGCTGGTCATCACCATTTACCGCCAACTCTTCGGTTACTCTTTTATCAACGACTAGTGGTATTGACCGTTCCATTATAATGTCCCATGGCTTAAAGAAGGATCATGTTTGGTGTGAAGGGGATACGAACCAACCATTCGAGCGCCCTAACCACCTGGCCAAGCCGGGCTTCAAGGGAAAAGGTACGGGTATTAGAAAGTATAAAGTGAGGGTATTTTGAATGAGAAAAGCATCAAAACAGAATATTTATAACTAAAGAAGTATTCGACATCTTGTCTCCAACAATGACTTTTTATTACTAAAATTTGTAAGAGAGAACAAATGGTAATCAGACGATATAGATTTGTAAAACAAACAAAATGTCTCAAAATACGAGTTTATATTTAAAATCTTTTTCATTTGTAGTCAAAGTTTTCTTTGTTTACGTGCTTCGAACATTAACACAAAGCTGCACAAGTTAAGCCTAATTTTAAGTTTATAGATTAGTTAAACTCGCTCACAGCTGGCTCATGAACAACTCTGATCAAATAGTGCAGTTTGACAGTCACTCTTATAATGCACCAACAACTGCAGAGAACGACTTTTCATATTGCTACATTAAAATGGTGAGAACTGTAACCCGACGGAGACAGAGTCGGAACGCTAACAACACGGTCACAGCCCTCAAAGTAACTTTCAAACTACCTTGACTGTTTGGATCATCTCAGGTTTCCTGATCTGTTTTTATTTGAAAATTGTTCGTATCATTCAACTGTTCTGTTCATTCGCCACATATGCTTATTTTCCTTTTATAATTTTAGTCATCACCACACTAACTTGATGTTGTGGTAAATTAAAACATATCAAAGATATTTATTTCCTTCAGTCTCTTCTCTGGAATAACAAACGGCCTGCTTCACTGAGAAAATTATTTTGTTTTACTCGTCTGGTTCTAACAACTTTATTTTTACTGGTACTAGTTGTGACATAACTTCGTCTTTACCGGTGCTAGTTGTAACATAACTTTGTATTTGCTAGTAAAGTTTCAGCTCCCAATATTCTTTCACAGAGATCGCATTTTACTGAATAGATCGATATAAAACATCTTGTGTTAAAATTTCCTACAAACATGAATAAATTATCAGAACTATATAAACTGTCTTAATGTCTTAAATCAAGCCTGAAAAATATCCGTTCACCATGTAAAACTGGGCAGATATTACAAACAGTAATGTTGTATTCAGTCTTCCAGATAGCGCTGTGTTTTAAATCCTCTAGTATTCATGTAAATGTATATCAAAATATTCAAAACAAAGCTCAAGAAACAATAAATAAATCATTAAACAAGACACATTTTTATAAATAGCTGTTATGCTAATTTCTGAAGATGAAAACTGAATGGTTCTTTCGACTGATTCTCAGTTTACGCAATCTGTAAATTAATAATAAATCCCACGATCCGATTTATATAACACGTGTCAATATGTTTAAATTATGTCTCACTAAATAAATCAAAACTAAATGTTTGTATGTTACTTATAAATATATCTATAAATTACCTCAACAAAAATATCTCGCTTCGCTCTTTGTGGCTATGAATGTGTTACAAGTGTGACTGTCAAATCCCTTTCTCTTTAGTTTATGAGTTCGACATTAGAAACAACTATCGCAAATAGTCCTGCTGTAGCTTTGTAGGAAAATTCGAAACAAACATAAGAAACTAATCAGAATCTCGTATGTTTCATTATAAACTGTCTTCAGTTTATAATATCTATATATAGTAATAGATATCGCTTTAAAATAGCAATGCGCCTTTCTTCTTCTGAAGTAAAGAAGACAATTCACCTTTTCGAAGCACTAGGATTTCATTGCTTGTTTTCTGTGTGATTGGCTATTTTTGTCTTTTTATTAATTTCATTTTTTGTGTGCATCATACATCACTTGTCCGTATATTTAATGCTGATGACATTATAAGTTTGATGTAGTTTTTAATTTCAATATTATTCGATGCTATAAAAATTTTATAGTTTATATTAATCTTTAAAGTTTATATTTATATATATATATATACACACAAATGTCAATTGATATCACAAAAAAAGGAAAAAACACCAATCAAAAACCGTTTTAGGCAAAACACAAACTTCTCCCATTGGTATAGCGACGAATGTGAAATTTTATAATATTAAAAACTAAGTTACGATAACTTTTATGGACACGTTGCAGACAGCCCATTTTGTTGCTTTCTGCCTAACAATAAAAAAAGAAAAACCAATAACAATGAAATGCATGTGGTCTTTAAATTTATAAAATATCTTTTGTAAAAGTAAAAAACAGTAATGGGCATTGGTTTCTTAACTTGTGGTATAAAATATGCATGATAAGTCAACACGGCTGTTTTCTATCATCATACAATCACTCGATACAATAACTTGGGGTAAATCAGATAATTATATGTAGCCTCTAAGTTAATTCTTTTTTTATATTTTTCATTCTTCCGTTTTGTTTTTGTTAAGTTTTACAAATTACATGTTCTGAGAAGAACTAAGAAGGTTTAGAAAATATATTTTGCACACTTGTTGTGAATCGTATAGTTTGGAACACGAATGGCACTGTTGAAACAAACAAACACTTTCCCAAGCCAGTGTTTTCAAACGCTACTTAATAAAATACTCACTTTTAAAGAGTTTTAAAATATCATCTAAGCGCAGAAAACTAAGGAAACCGGTTTTTCTTTCTTATTAAAACCTCTGCTTTTCATATTACGTGATACGTTTAGAAATATTCTGAAGGAATAGATAACATCTTTATATTTAAGATATGGATATATGTTCAAACATTAAACAAATGTAATTAAAATTATCTTTGCTTCATTATTTGTTGTATTGGATTTCTTGATATATCCATAGTTTCAAGAAGGATATTAACTATAATAAATGTTTTTATTAACATTTAATTACAGAAAATTTCGATCCACAGAAGAAAGAACCTGGTATTTTCTTTTCATTGCGCCCCTCAGTGACACAGAGTTACGTCTGCGGACATACACACTAAAAACCGGCTTTCGATACCCTGAGTAGACAGAGCACAGAGAGACCTATGTTTATCTTTGTGCATAGCAAAAAACAAACAAATGTATCCTTCGCTTAAAAAGTCCTGACACAAACGGGCGCTGGGCTTGAGTCGCTTCCTTCCACTGTTTTGAGCCATCATACACTAACTGTTCATCCGATGCAAAGATGTCTGTTCTAAACACAAAAATAAACGTAACTTTCGTTAGCCACATGGTATAATTAATAAGACTGAATAACTCTAGCCGTTTATTTAATTACTCATTTATCTTCTACCAAATTTCGACATTGTTTAAACCACTTTTTACACATGTATTCTCAAAACGGATAAATATTAAAATGTTAATGAAAATAAATTACAGAAAAAGTTTCAATCTTCATAGATCAACTTCGAGTTAACAAAAAGACTTTCCTTGCTAAAAAACTTGGAATAAATGTTTTCTCCTATTAAACTCTCGACAGCACCACTAACATATCGAACAAACTGCAAGTCCTAAAAAGTTTGATCTGAAATATGGTTAAAAGATAAATAATTTTCCTGCTTTTAAAAATGCTGTGTCTTGTAATTAAAAACAAGAAACAAATCTTTGTTACAAGCCAAAAAGGAATGAAGAAGGTATATAATTTTCTACGTGTACTTTCACCTATTTATTTCACAACCAGTACATAACATATTATAATAAATTTAACGGTGTCAGTGGAGATACAAAAATTCAACCATTTTCAGTCCGAGAACATTTTATAAACTGAGTTTGTTTGTTTGTTGTTTGTTTATTTGTTTTTTAATACCTAATCAAGCTAATAAAGTCGTAGGTAAGTACAAATTCAGATTTACGATATAACCTATTTGAATTATCCCCTCATGGGGCAGGGTTACACACTAGATACCCTAACGCAACTTTCCTTTAAAGCAAGGCACCCTGGTCAAAATTAGAACTATAAAACTATTCCTACTTAGAAACCTACAACAAATTTATTTTTATTTAAATACAATTTTAGGAAATAGTGGGAATACAATGCCTTTATTACACGCTTGAAATATAAGTAATTTCAAAAAAACAAAATTTTAACTATTGAATACACGTGCTGAGCTTGCGACAAATACTCCAGAATAAATAAATATTGTTTAGTTTTTTTATTTACGATCAACTTAAATATAAAAAATGGGAAAAGTTTCCTTTATTTTTGAATTTCGCAAAAAGCAACACGAGGGCTATCTGCGCTACTTGTCCCTAATTTAGCAGTGTTAGACTAGAGGGAGGGCAGTTAGTCATCACCACCCACCGCCAACTCTTTACCTACTCTTTTACCAACAAATAGTGAGATTGACCACACATTACAACTCCCCACTGCTGAAAAATGGACGAGCATGTTTGGTGGGAAGAGGAATCGAACCCTCAACCTTCGGATTACGAGATGAGTGGTTTAACAACCTGGCCATGCCGGGAATCAGAAAATAAAGTATGTTGACCAGGGGCGTAGCCAGAAATGGACATTGGGGGGAGGGTAATTTCAGTGCTTGATGTAGGCGCGAAGCCATGTTAGGGGGGTCCGGGAGAATATCCTACCATGTAATTTTTTAATAAAAATATGAAAGAAAAGCCTGAATTCTCCATTCTAAGACCACCTTTTTGGCAAATTTCAAAATGGCACACTTAGGTGTTTGTCTTTTTTTTTTAATCATAAATAAATATATAGGCCTGTAATATAATTTTAATTGAAAGTTTTCAGGCCCAGCAAAGTCGGCCTACAGTCGCGTCATCAACAAATAAAATATAGAATCACTCAGGAGAGCGCAAAATATATGTAAGTTGTCTATAATGTGTATTCAAATACCATGATTAGTGTGTGTTCAGATTTCCTGGATTTCAAGAATTAGCTTCACAAATAAACAGTGGATGGCAACGTGGCAGGCTGGCAGCATCATGGCACTAACCTAGTACCATTGGCGTCATCGATAGTGAATGATTCAAGAATATGACGTTGACTAACAGAGGTTGCGATAAACAATCATTCATTATGTCAAGCCTTAAAAAGCAATAAACTCTGCATGGGTGCTTTAAACCCATTCAAATGACTGAACGTGATCAATCTGTTGCAGCCAATCAGGTTGAATCAGAATTGTCAACTGAATTGTCAGAGTCATCAACGTAGCCTTCTATCAATGCTGCCTCTACCACCTCAGGTCCAGTTTGAGACATTGGAAATTACATTTGTGATGATGTCAGCATTGGTAAACAGATAAGTCGACTCCTCATTATTATTATTTTGTATTAAAAATCATACAAACACGGATGAGTTTTAGACTGAATATTCATTGCTGCTACTGATTGTAGGCCTACAGCCACAGGATGTTATGCCTGCTCTGTGAAGTACAGCTCTAAGTATTTCTCTTCGACGTTATTGTGCTCTCATAATAAACTTTCCTATATGCAAAATAACTTAATTAGAACTATGTTTTTCTATCTTTCTTAGATAAACGCTGAAACCTAAAAATGACTCATCGATAATGCCTGGAAGCCAGGGAGTGATTATGTTTTCCTCCAGTGTGGTCCAAGAAAGCTGCGTTTTCAGCATCGTTGGCTTTCACAGTGGAGATGACAACTTTACAGTCAACAAATAAAGGGTGCTTTCTGCAAGTACTACTGTCTTTGTGCTCCTGATGGTGCTTGTGTTGGAAGCCAGAAATTGGGACAACTAGTGAAATTTCCATACACAAACTGAAAGTAGGCTGTTGAATACTTCAATGTACATGAATTGAAACAGTACCACCAAGACAGCAAAGAAAAAGCTAACAATTTTCTACAGGTCGTAAACACAAGTTAATTTGCGCACTTGCAGCTTGATGCAAATTACAAGCAAGAACTTGAACAGAACCGCCAATATTTAATACCTATTATTGATACTGTATTGCTATGTGGAAGACATGGTTTAGCTTTGAGGGGTAAATATGAATTTGGTCCAATGATTGTTGGTAAAACTGATGAGGAGCCTATCAATAATGTTGGGAATTTTCGGGCAATTTTGCCCTACAGAGCAAAGGGTGATGTCAAGCTTTCCGCAAGCCTCAAGAGTACAGAGGAATGCTACGTATCTGAGTCCTCAAATTGAAAATGAAATCATCAATGCCTGTAATACTCATGTTCTTTATGCTTTGGTCAACAGGGTTAATGTTGCAAAGTGTTTCTCAATATTAGCTGATAAAACAACAGATATTTATGGCATTGAACAGTTTTTCACTGTGTCTTAGATATTTGGATGCCAATGTCAACTCTGTTGCAATAAGAGAAGATTTTTGCAATTTATACCTGCTTATGATGTGACAGGTAGAAACTTGGTTAATGTTATCATATTCCATCTGACATAATATGGTATTGACATGGTTTACCTGCGATAACAAGGGTACGACAGTGCTGCCTCTATGAGTGGGAAATTCAATGGTGTCCAGAGACACATAACTGACAAATTTCCACTTGCACTCTATGTACGCTGCAGTGTCCATTCCCTAAACTCGGCAATTTCTGATGCTTGTAAAGAATTTCCTGTGCAAAATTGCATGGTAGTAATTTCTAGCATTGACAACTTTCTCAATACACCCAAACAAAGGCACGTTTTGGCTTTCTGGGTGGAGAATAAAACAACTGGGTCGAAAAAAAACGTTTCAAAAGTCTCTGCTCAACCCGGTGGGTTGAGAGGCATGACTCAGTCATTGTCTTTCTAGAATTAATCCATGCAGTTTAAGATGCCCTTGAGACCATATCAGGTTGGCAAGACAGAGATTCTGCCGCGCAAACCAACCAATTGTTGTGTTCTATAACAGAGCCAGAATTCATCATCACTCAACTTACCATTGATAAATTGTTTCCCCTTAGTTTACCTCTGTGCAACTTACTGCAGCAACAGAACATTGATTTAAGTTCTGTGATACATCACGCAGAAATAGTGGAAGATTTAATTCGTTCACTCAGAAATTATGCTGTGGATAAATTTAACAACATTTTCTGTGAGACTCAAACTCTGTGTAATGAGCTTCAAATTAACATCATAATGTCAAGGCAGGCTAAAAGACAGATGTACCGTGCTAACGCACAAACCACTAGTTCTGAGGAGTACTTTCGTATCGTTGTGTTTGTACCATTTATTGATCACTTTCTTTCACAAATATATGACCGTCTGTCAAGTCACAAAACTCTCCTTACAAACTTCATGTGTCTACTACCATCAGGATCTACCACAGAACAGTCAGAACCTACAACACAACAATGTGGTCAAATTAAAGAGTTGGTCAATATATACAAGGCTGACATTGACAGAACTTCACTAGCTGCAGTAGAAGAACATAGGGTTTGGTACAAATCACTTTCGAACAAGAGACCAAAAAATGTCATAGATGCATATCCAATGTGCAATGTAGAAGTGTTTCGAATCATTTCCAGATTGTTGAAGGTATTTAATACGCTGCCTATGTCAACGAGCTCAGTGGAGCGTTCGTTTTTAACTCTCAAAACACTCAAAACGTATTTGAGAAATGCCACCACTGAAGATCGATTTAATGGCCTAGCCTCATTATACATTCATCGTGATACTAAAGTTGAACAAAACTGTGTTGTAGATGTCCTGGCAAGAACTAACAGGCGTTTGAGCCTTTCATAGATATTCGATTGTCTTTCTCTAGTTCTGACAAAACTTGTTGTATTGAAAGAGTGTTCTATCAAAAATTTGCATTTGACCATTTCTTGTGTGTGAAATTATCTGCATCACGGATCTTTATGAAACTTCACAAATGGCATCTAAACTTTTCTAAATAATTTGGATCAAATGGGGAATTTGGGGGTTAAAACACCAACTAAACAATAATGAACATTAACATGTTCAATTTAACCGATGTGTTTTATCTCTTTCTTTCTTATCGAAACAGTCAATCTTATAACTTTTTATGTTTTCAATGGTAATACTAAAACAAGAAGTAACAACAAATTATATCAGATATACATCACGGTTAAAGATAACCCGAAGATGTCTCTTGCCTGAAAGAAAATTTAATTATGTTGTTGAGTGGTTTCAAAACTTCTATAAACTAAGTGTTCGGTTTTTTGAGGTTTTTATCATGTTGTTCCTTGTTTCAAAATTTATGTTTTTTTGTGATAACCCGTGCCATTGAGATTTCAAAATAATTAATAAATTATGATATCATGGAAATAAAAATGTGAATCACATTGTCACATTCTTTTAAAAGTGTAAATAGAAAACACGTTTATTCAAAGGGAAATTCCTTTAGAAAAAATATTATGTCTCTAGATAGTCTTGAACTTTTCTGATTCTTCCTTTGGGGGGGAGGAAAGTTTTCGTCAAATAATGCTTTATTACATTCATCATATAACCCACGGAAAAAATGAGAAGTAAGTTGGTAAAGCACTAAGAATTCACCCAGTTACCCCATTCAGTATGAAATACTTGATCTTTTCATATTTAAGGAACACTAACCCATCAAAATATTTAAAACTGGAATAAATCATTTTAAGAGATATTCAATATTGGTTTTTATTTGTTTGTTTTTGAATTTCGTGCCCCCCGCTAGTACAGCGGTATGTCTCCGGACTTACAACGCTAAAATCAGGGGTTCGATTCCCCTCGGTGGGCTGAGCAAATCGCCCTTTGTGGCTTTGCTATAAGAAAAACACTCAAACGCATTTGTGAATTTCGCGCACAGCTACTAGAGGGCTATCTGCGCTAGCCGTCCCTAATCTAGCAGTGCAGAACTAGAGAGAAGACAACTAGTCATCACCACCCACCGCCAACTCTTGGGCTACTCTGTTACCCACGAAGATAGGGATTGACCGTCAAATTATAACGCCCCCACGACTAAAAGGGTGAGCAAGTTTGGTGCGACCAGGATTCGAACCCGCGACCCTCGGATTACTAGTCGAACGCCTTAACACACTAATACTATCTTAAATGAATAATGCTTTTCACAACCTTTACATAACTTTTATTGTACGTTGTTATTTTCAGAAATATAAGTGATAAAATAAAGGTTATTGAAATGTCTGTTCTGATAGCCTCCTGGTAAGCGGTGATAAACAACCACTAACCATATATCTCTGTGTAAAAAGAATACTATTGTATTTGTTGTTATACTTATTGCAATATACGAAACAAAACTGTTAACTAAACTAATAATAAAGAACACGCCTCGCTTACAAACACTCTTCATTTAAGGTTTTCATACTGTGACCACGAAACCATACGTACAGTCTGAAAAAAAATGTTTCAACTAATAAAAGCAGATTATGAACTTAGGTTCAGGGTCTAGTTGAACATTATAAAAATTTAGCTTGTCTAATCTGTATTAGAAACACAGCTCGTTCATTTAACATTAAATTGGTGTTTGTAAATGCTGTAAAAATTGCACGGTTTTAAATTTAGTTGTACGGAAATAATATACCCACATGTCTTTTATTAACCACTAAATGAACATGCAAATATTTCACATATACACACTTCAGTCAGATCAATCTCTCTAACTTCATATAACACTATTATAACCCTAAGAACACTTTTCACTTAAATTGCTCTGCGTTCATTATTTGTTCTTTTTCTTCTTCAGCTCAATTTTGGCTCACAAATAATTTCCACTACGGGTTACCTTACAAGTAAAACAAAGAATAACATATAAGATTTCTGCATTAGTTGTTAAACATGGTTAAAGGCTATGATTTTACCGACATTTCGTACCCGTTTAAAGAAAAAATTTTCCGAACAAAGTTTTCCATTTTCAGAACTTGTCATGAAATAAACCTTCAATATTATCGTCATATTCACCTCCCACAGTAGCTTAACGGTAAATCTGGGGACATATAACGCGAAAAATGTAGTTTGATACCCCGTTGTGGCCACACGTAGATTGTCAATTGTGTCGTTCTTTTCAATATCTAAATAATATTTAAACGAAACCATTAAAATATTCATTTCTAGAAACAATAACCTTTTTTTATGTTTTTTATCGAAATCGTAACAGAAAACTAAAATTCACATCAAGTTCGCCTTAACCTCTGTTTCTTTCTTTCCTGATTGAAAAATCTGTGGATTATAACGGTTTTTCTTGTCAAGGTGGTATTTAGTTTCCAGTATAAGTTGCTACTTACTGATGTCTTTACTGTTAAAAGTCGCCATTTTGTTTTATCTTTGTTAAAGTGGAGGATGAACGATGAGCTATGTATGCACTTTACACCTATAGCATCGCTCGATTCCAGCATTTTTAACATTATACGTTCTCAAGTTTGCCTCCAAAATCTGGAGAATAACTGATTAACATAAGTTATTTATTTATTTTTTATAAAATTGAACTTCAAACATTAACCCACTGACAAGATGGGAAATTCTTATTGTTGATATTATATACAAATACATTTCTATTTATCAGTGAATATATGACAACTGTGTAAAATTTTGGTCCCAACGTGTAACATTTTATTAGATTAAAAGAGATATTTGGTTGTTCTTAGCACAGCAAGAATACCCAAAAGTTTTAAAGTATTTCGCAAACAGTTTTAATCATTCTTACTTTTACATCAAGAAGAAAAGTACATATTCTGTCTAGATTATATTTTAGGTCTCTCAATAGGGTAGTGATAAATTCTCGACCATCAGATATTTCTCTCACGATTCTTACTGATGAAGAATATTTGTGTAGCTACTTCTTCAACGATTTAAGCAAAAAATACATCACGTTACGATGAAAACAGCCTTCTTTCTCTCCAGTTTTCTTCGTGGTAGCAGAAAACCTAAACTGCAGAACGTTTTGGTCAGTAACTAATCACACCATGAGGAAATCCAATCCAAAGAAGCGCCCTCGTCTACAAAGCGGCATGGCCAGATGGTTAAGGCTCTCGTCAAGTCACCTGAGGGATTTTTATTCACGTATTTCCTTTAAACGTTCTGGAGCATAATAAAGTGTCGGTCAATTCTACTATTATATTTGTCTCTATACTCATAGTGATGTATGACATAAATCGCTTAAGTATTTAATCAAACAGAAATTGAAAGATATTTCAAGGATATGAAACAAAACGGAATTTTGTCATATACTTCTAATCAAAGCAAGTAACTTTCAAACATCACAAAAAAAAGCTTATCCAGTAAGTAACATTTCGAGTTTAATATACTGTTCAAACTAAATATTTTCAAAATCATAGAAGAAAAAGCAAGGTAAAATTGTTAGTATTCGTTTCTTCAACAGTTGGACACCACCTCTATCAGCAACGTTTTCGGCCTTAATGCTAACAATATCTCACGAGATTCAACAACCTTGGAAGGTTTTTAACTAGTCTTAGACCCGTATACTAAGCTAACAATGGAATATAGCATGTAAATAAAAATATAATGATAAATATATATGAAACAATACTGTTAATTAAACTAACAATAAAGAACCTGTCTGCTTATAAACGCTCTCTCAGATTTTCATGCTGTGACCAAGAAACCACACGTACGGTCTGAAAAGAACTGTTTTAACTAAGAAAAGCAGAATGTGAGAGTAGGTTCAAGGTCTAGATGAACATTATAAATTCTTAGGCTGTCTAATCTGGTGTTAGAAACACATATCTCTCAAATAACGTTAGCATCAATCATACATTTGTATTATCTTCTCGTGGACAAAAGACATTTTCACGCCAAATTTCGTGAATATCCATAAACAGGGCAAAGTAGTGGTTAAAAAAAACCCGCAAACGCTGTTGTAAAATCGTACTGGTTGAGAATACGTGATTGAATAAAAGTGTCACATATTAGCATCAAGCAAGATATATTCAGCTAACAGAAGTGTGTGTATGAGAAATACGTGTGTGTATTCATTTAATGGTTAATGAAAGAGATGTAGGTATAATGTTTCCGTACAATTAAATTTAAAACCGTGCAATTTTGACAGTGTTTACAAACACCAATTTATTATAAAATGAACGAGCTGTGTTTCTAATACAGTTTAGAAATCCTAAAGTTGTATTATGTTCATCTAGACCCTAAACTTAAGCTCACATTCTGCTTTTATTAGATAAAACAGCTACCATTCAAAAAATGAAATGTTATAAGATTGAATGTTTCAATAAGAAAGAAGGAGATAAAACTCATCGGTTAAATTGAACATCAAAATACATTATTGTTAATTTAGTACATTATTAACGTTGACATACGTTTCTATTTCAGAAAGTTTTTCTCATCTTATTTTGTTTTGGTTGGTCGTATATGTAAAACTAAACAATATTTATTTATTCTTGGGTATTAGTTGAAAGCTCAACACGTGTATTCAACAGCTATATTTTGTTCTTTGAATTATTTTTATTTCAAGTAAAGTGCAATTCGTGATTCTTAACAATACGAGTGTGCAAAATGTTCTTTCTGAATTTTCTTCGTTCTTATCAGATTTCGAAACCTAAACGAAAAGAAATTAATTAGCTTGCAGTCTAGATATCATTTAGTAATTATATAATTATTTCATTTACCCCAAGTTATTGTTCCGATGATAGAATACAGCCGTGTTGACTTATCATGCACATTTTACACCACAAATTAAGAAACCAATGACCGTTATTGTTGTTTAATTTGATAATAAATATTTCATACATTTAAATATTTATTTAGAATTAAAAAACTGAACATGTGCTCATCTTACCACGGGTATCGAAACCGGGTGTTAAGTAGCGTAAATACACAGATATACCACTATGCCACATGGAGGCGATTGTGGTTTGCCTGCAACGGTTTTCGATTGGTGTCTTTTTCTTTCTTTTGCATCTGTTGCTATTTTAATACTTATGAAAATATTAACGGTCAATAAGTTTTTATAGCATAGAATAACATTGTAATTAAAAGCTACATCAAACTTATAATGACATCAGTAAAATTTGTACGGACAAGTGAGATATATTGTAAGAAAAAACAAAGTGACAAAAAGAGAGAAAAAATGGCTAACCACATAGAAAACAAGCAATGAAATCCTAATGCTTCCAAAAGGTGAATAGCCTTCTTTCTCTTCGAGGAAGACAGGCACATAGTTATTTTAAAGTAATATATATGAGTAAGTGAGATAATTTAAAATGAAACATACTAGATCCTTATTTGTTTCTTAAGTTTGTTTGGAATATTCCAATAAAGCTATTCGGGGATACCTGCGCTAGTCGTTTCTAATGTCGAACTCATAACCTAAAGGGAGAGCAGATAGTGAACAGCACAACGCCATCTGTTTGGCTATTCTAATCGGATATGGGATTTGACTGTCACACTTATAACGCATCGACAGCCCCAAAGTGCTTAGCGAGATATTTTAATGTTGAAGTAAATTATAGATATGTATAAAAGTAATATTCAAACAATTAGTTTTGATTTATTCAGTGAGACATAAACTAAACATATTGACACATGTTATATAAATCTCATCGAGGGATTTGTTATTAATTTACAGATTGCGTAAACTGAGTCGTATAGACCATTCAGTTCTTATCTTCAGAAATTAACATAATAGCAATTTATAAAATTGTGTGTTGTTTAATTACTTATTTGTAATTTCTTGAGCTTTGTTTTGAATATTTTGATATACATTTACATGAAAACACAGCGCTATCTGAAACACTGAATACAACATTACCGTTTGTAATATCTGCCCAGTTTTACATGGTGAACGAATATTTTTCAGGTGAGATTTAAGACAATAAGACAGTTCAAGTAGTTGATGATTTATTCATGTTTAAAGGAAATTTTAACACAAAATGTTTTATAACGATCTATTCAGTAAAATGCGATCTCTGTGAAAGAACATTGGGAGCTGAAACTTTACTAGCAAATACGAAGTTATGTTACAACTAGTACCACTAAAGATAAAGTTGTTACAACCAGACGAGTAAAACAAAAATAAATATCTTAGATATATTTTAATTTACTACAACATCGAGTTAGTGTGGAAATAACTAAAAAGATAAAAGAAAAATTAGCATATGTGGCGCATGAACAGAACAGTTGACTGAAACGAACAATTTTCAAATAAGAATAAATCAGGAAACCAGAGATGATCCAAACAGTCAAGGTAGTTTTTAAATGATGCTCGTATTTTGAGACATTGTGTTTGTTTTACAAATCTTTTATATCGTTTGGCTTCTCTATAGCATCTGATTACAATTTGTTTTCTCTTACAAATAACAGTAATAAAAATTCAGTGTTGGAGATAAGATGTCGAATACTTCTTTAGTTATAAATATTTTGTTTTGATGCTTTCTTCCTTCAAAGTACCCTTACTTTATACTATCTACATGTCGTAGAAGAAATGAGGCGAGGACCACAGTACATCGATGTTTTGCAGAGAAGAGTCATTCCAGAACTGAAAAAGAGATTTCCAGATGGATCTGGCATTTTTCAGCAAAATCTGGCTCCGTGCCACACATCGAAACTCGTGAAGAATTTTATGACTACAACGCGAATAAAGGTGCTGGACTGGCCTGGAAACTCTCCGGACTTAAATGCTATTTAAAATCTTTGAGTGATTTGTAAAGAAAGACTTCGGGGAAAAGACTGAACTACGAAAGATAAACTAATTGAGGTGTGGTACCGCGATCCAAAAATTAGTAAAGATTGCAGTCAACTCGTGGACTCAATGACAAACCGGATTAATGATCTTCTGAAAAATAAAGGCTGTAATATCACGTAAAAATTTGTGAGCAATTTTTGGATTCTCAGAAATAAAACGCAAAAATTGAAAAATCGTAATTTTGTGTCTTGTTTCAATTAATTTGCACAAGGGTGTAATTGCCAAAGTCAAAACTTTAATGAGAAGTCTGCTGGCCTTGTAGGAAGTAATAAAATATTGGAGAAGTTACACTCTGTTTGACCTTTGGTTACGAATCCAGTAAGTTTATCAGAAAATTTAGATAACGTATAAAAAATATTGGAGGGCTAGAAACTGGTTTCACAGAGACGTGAGAAAAAAATTCTATGGAGATTAGGTTTGATTATTTTTAAGCACAAGACTACGCAATGAGATATCTACGATATGCCTAACATAGGTATCAAAATCCGACTTTTCTAGTATGGAAATTCTGCAAAATTACCGTTAAACCACTGGAAAGCGTTCTGAAGAGAAAAGTGAAGATATACAAGGGTGCAATAAGTTATCGATAGTTAGGCTTAGGAAGAGGCAGGTGGTCATAGAAACAAATGTTAACTCTGGAAACAAATGTGATTTCACACTTTAAAGTTTCTTGTCCATTGTCAGATAAAGTTATTTCAATCACATATTAGAAGTATGTACTAGTAAAGCTATAATTTTAAAAAGCCATACTTCATACATGTAAGCTTAATTATGAATGAATGTATTTTGAAATGCCAATGTCTTCTGAAAGTAAGCTCATAAGATTTTCTAGTTATCATTACATTACCTTAAACTACTGTTTTAACAGGTTTTCTTTTATTTTTACATTCCAATTACGATTTTCCTTGTTTTATAAATTCACGCATTTACGTGAATAACAGAAGCGTAATGCTTCATTTTTTTTTTGTAAAATTATAACGATAAGAATGTAAGCACCAACATTTTTTGTTGTTAGAATTACAGTTTCGTTCCCTTAGAGTTGCCCCCCAGTGGCTCAGCGGTATGTCTGCGGACTTACACGCTAAAATCCGGGTTTCGATACCCGTGGTGGGCAGAGCACAGATAGCCCATTGTGTAGCTTTGTGCTTAATTCTAAACAACAACAACAACCCTTAGAGTTAATGGACAGAAAAGAGTCGTTAGGTTACAAACGCGAAAGTTCGATCACATTTGGAAGAAGCCATTAGTGGCAAATGGTGTTGGCTTGAGAGAAGTGATACATGGTCAGTCGAAGTATAAAGTAATGTGGAACAAAGGATTGTGCATTTCATTCAATAATGAAGTCTGTTCTGTATAAGTGAAGAACAAAGTTGCTTTATGAAACTTCATATTATGTAAAATTAGAATTCAGTAAGTTTTATTGTCAATATTAGTTGGCTTGTATAAGTTTTATAGTTGCAATAAATACTAGAACGAATTTATTTTGGGGGTTATCAAATTACAGTTTTGCCATTAAAATAGTTTTTGCTTTGAGAAACACTGTAGACCAGTGGCTCCTGTGATTTCTCAGATGATGGCCATGTAAGACAGGCTGAAAATGTGTTTCTTGATGAATACATTAGTCCTTAAATAGAGTTTCGTTTAGTATGCAATGTTTAATAATACAGTTCACGAATCAAGTTTTAGATGACCCACGCGGTTCCAGTATTGTGGGTCATTGTGGTGCCTGAAGAAAATTTTGAGATAAATATTTATTCCTTACATAGTAATGAATAAAAGATAACTATTTTAAAGAGAGTTTTAAGGCTTTGGTAACAGTCATTAAAGTGCTTCACTTACAAGTAGCAATAATAACCAGAAATCTTAACTATAGTTATGAAAGTAACCTTGCATCATAAATGGTAAGGTTACTTAGTATATTTGTGATAGTTTCAAGTCTTTACGTACTTTGTCACATGTTTAGTCTAATTCAAGATATTTTAAAAGTTCTGCTCAACACCACATATATGAGGATAAATAAAACCTCAAGGTAATCTCACATAAATGAATTAAATATCCTGTTATTTAAAAACGTCCAAGTTTATTACAATAATAGGAAATTAAATCTCTAATAAAAAATTGATACTGCAGTGTTTCGCTAACGTGTTTTGAAAGTCAAAGTAATGAAATCAAAAAGATGTACTTCACGTTTGGAACTCTAGATAATTTACAGTTTGTATGCACTTCACGTTTCGAACTGCAAATAATTTACAGTTTGTATGTACTTCACGATTGGAACTCTAGATAATTTACAGTTTGTATGTACTTCACGATTGGAATTCTAGATAATTTACAGTTTATATGTACTTCACGTTTCGAACTCTATATAATTTACAGTTATTCATAGTTAAATATGTTGCAGTTTTGTTTTAGTTTCAGTTTTATGAAAGTGTATAATTTTTGTTTTCATTTTTCCATGAAGAATAATAACATTTTTATTGTTTTCTCAACTTCTCGCTGTCACCACTATTGAGGATTTTGTAAACACAACTACTGTCCTCAAGAAAGACAACAATGAATTGGAGATTAGTGCCACAAGGAAATGACACCTATTTGGTAAGATATTAAAAACTGATGACCAATTCTTAGGTTGGGTTAAGTTTGTAAGTCTACTGTAAGTGACGTCACCAAATGTCTACAATAACGAGACATTTATAACTGTAGTAGTCTGCTTCAGAAGAAACAATCTATAAAATAACATTGTTTACTTACTTTAAGCCTAGAGATTCACAACGGTCTATCCTCATTGTATTTCAACAAGAGTGAACTCTAAAATTTAGCATTCTTAAGCCCTTATATTTACCGTTCGGCTGTCGGGATTATTATATTTATTAACGAAATTTAAATTATTCTGAGATTTCCCCTGGAAACTACATTCCTAACTCTTTAAGAAACTCACAATGATTGAAACTTAATAAATTTGAACCAAATTAGGGTATTTCTTTAGATATCAGTAACAATACTTGTCACTTCTGTATATTTAAGAGTAAAATATTTCGCTTGAAACTTTATGAAACGCAATTTGCGAACTACATTTTGTCTCGTATTTTCATGAAAGGTTACAAAAAAGGTTACCTACGTATAGCACTCTTTAATTTTTGACCTGATAAACACGAGAGAAAGCGGCACTCGCCACCAAATCTTAAGCTACTGTAATTTTCTTGGAGAAAATACTTGGATTGGACCGTCACTTGTATAGTGCACTCATGGGAGTAAAGTGTGAACATGTTTGTTTTTACGGCGAATCATGAACCATCAGGTTTACAGTCCGTATAATCTAACTACTTGGTTACACTCAGCCTCAAACCCCAGATTTTTAAACAATACATAAACTTCGTAAAAATTAGAAAGTCTCTGTATACCAGTAAAGAACTCCACTAAACTAGTACTATCCTTTAGAGATTTAAAGAAATATCTGTATACCAGTAAAGAACTCCACTAAACTAGTACTATCCTTTAGAGATTTAAAGAAATATCTGTATACCAGTAACGAACTCCATTAAACTAGTACTATCCTTTAGAGATTTAAAGAAATATCTGTATACCAGTAAAGAACTCCACTAAACTCGTTCTATCCTTTAGAGATTTGAGGAAATATCTGTATACGAGTAAAGAACTCCACTATAACTAGTACTATCCTGTAGTGATTTAATACTCACGAGAATACTTAATTGAATTTAAACAGAACCATTCTGCTGGAAGAGGGTCTAACATTTCAAATATTGTCTGAAATGTAATCAACCCTCGTGCTTGTGAGACAATTAAAAGTAATACTTTTTACTCGGATATTGAAAAGTCGTCAATACTGAAACCTTACGATGTTAGCGCCAGGAAGCGCGTGACGTTAGTAGGAGTTTGTTGGTAAAAACCGTGGCTTCTGGTTGTGTTCATTAATTACCACATCAATAGCTGTTTCGAAACAGCAACAAGTCGCTGGTAAAAGTGATTTTATTGGCTGTACCTCATATTGAAAGTCAGAATACCCCATTTGACAATACGACTAAATATAACTTCTCAACACAACTTCTTGTCGTGTCTACACTTATGAGATGGTTAAATAAAGCTTACAAGTGAACCATCAACAATATTTTTGTACTTTCACTCGAGAACTCTATTGATGCAGAAATCCTACAGGAAAACCTACGTCTTGTGGGTTAGTAAAGGTCGCCACGTGACGTAAAGTTAAGGAAAGTTTGCAGATAGAAACTGCTACATCATTAAATATCACACAGTATTCACTGTATTTAACCTCCATTTTATTTGACTATTTCAATTGTGCTTCATTTCCGTTTCCTCCACTTATAATTATTTGTTCAAATTGTTAATTCTTATGTATATACTTCTGTTGTAATTACAAATATTGTTTGTTTGTTCCCTATCCCAGGTTACTTATGATGAAATTGTTAGAATTCCCAAACATTTAATAAATGTTTCCTGTTTTCACACTTGTGCTTTGTTTTATCATTAAGTTATGTTTTATTGTGAGGATTCCCAAACATTTAATAAATGTTTCCTGTTATCACGTTTGAATTTTGTTTTATCATTAAGTTATGTTTTATTGTGAGGATTCCCAAACATTTAATAAATGTTTCCTGTTATCACGTTTGAATTTTGTTTTATCATAAAGTTATGTTTCATTGTGAGGATTCCCAAACATTTAATAAATGTTTCCTGTTATCACGTTTGTGCTTTGTATTACCATTAAGTTATGTTTTATTGTAAGGATTCCCAAACATATAATAAATGTTTCATTTTATCACGTTTGTGCTTTGTATTATCATAAAGTTATGTTTTATTGTAAGGATTCCCAAACATATAATAAATGTTTCCTGTTATGACGTTTATGCTTTGTTTTATCATTATGTTTTATTCTGAGAATTCCCAAACATTTAATACATGTTTCCTGTTTTGACGTTTACCCTTTGTCTTATCATAATGTTTTATTGTGAGGATTCCCAAACATTTAATAAATGTTTTGTATTATCACGTTTGTATTTTGTTTTATCATTAACAGTGAAGGTTTATAAATATCAAATCGGAGTTTGATGGACACACCACAGTTTGTCGATAGAGTTATCAACAAGAGACAAACAAAGGGACCACTTTTATTTTTCTAAAATTTTCATTCAATAATTAATACACTCGTAGTGAAGCACGGTTTACATAAACTCCTTTATTTGAAAACAATGAACAATGAATGACAGAAATCGAATGAATTAAAGACACTTCTACTTTTAATCCTAGCATTAATATGGAAAATGAATTTTGTTCTTTTCAAAGGAAAATCAATTTTGTTCTTCAAAACAATCAAGTGAATTATAAATATACTCGCAGTGAAGCATGGTTGACATAAAACTCCTTTGTTTGAAAACAATGAACAGTGAATAATAAAAAACGTATGAATTAAAGACACTTCTAATTTTAATCCTAACATTAATATATCAAAGGAAAATGAATTTTGTTCTTCAAAAGAATCAAGTGAATTTTTGTTTACGTTTGGAGTTCTATTTTTGGTGTTCGTGTTCGAAATGCCATTGACGTGCAGTAAAGTGCAGCACCATGCGGACGATCATTCCCACTGTATCGATGGCACGAGCGAGACAACAAGAAAAAAAGGACCAACGGGGAACTGAAACTAAAATAGATTTACACTAATTATACGATTGTCTCTCAGTTTTAAACTTCGCAAAACATAAAGTTACAAGAACTTTGTGAAACATTTCATTAAGGAAACAGGTGAACGGTGATTAGTCAGAATTAAAATTAAAATGTAAGAGTTTCAAGACGCCTACCTTTGTTGGTGATTAGAGTTTCAAGACGCTGACCTTTGTTGGTGATTAGAGTTTCAAGACGCTGACCTTTGTTGGTGATTAAAGTTTCAAGACGTTGACCTGTATTGGTGATTAGAGTTTCAAGACGCTGACCTTTGTTGGTGATTAGAGTTTCAAAACGTTGACCTGTGTTGGTGATTAGAATTTCAAGACGCTGACCTTTCTTGGTAATCAGAGTTTCACGACGCTCACCTTTGTTGGTGATTAGAGTTTCAAGACGCTGACCTTTGTTGGTGATTAGAGTTTGAAGACGCTGACCTTTGTTGGTGATTAGAGTTTCAAGACGCTCACCTGTATTGGCGATGAGAGTTTCAAGACGCCAACCTTTGTTGGTGATTAGAATTTTAAGACGCTGACCTTTATTGTTGATTAAAGTTTCAAGACGCTGACCTTTGTCAGTGATTAAAGTTTCAAGACGCTGACCTTTGTTAGTGATTAGAGTTTCAAGACGCTGACCTATGTTGGTGATTAGAGTTTCAAGACGCGGACCTTTGTTTGTGATTAGAGTTTCAAGACGCTGACTTTTGTTGATGCTTAGTGTTTCAAGAAGCTGACCTTTGTTGTTGATTAGAGTTTCAAGACGCTGACCTTTGTTGATGCTAAGAGTTTCAAGACGCTCACCTTTGTTGGTGATTAGAATTTCACGACGCTGACTTTTGTTAATGCTCAGAGTTTCAAGACGATGTCTTTTGTTGATGATTAGAGTTTCAAGACGCTGACCTTTGTTGATGCTTAGAGATTCAAGACGCATACCTTTGTTAGTTATTAGAGTTTCAAGATGCTGACCTTTGTTGGTGATTAGAGTTTCAAGACGCTGACCTATGTTAGTGATTAGAGTTTCAAGACGTTGACCTTTGTTAGTGATTTGATTTTCAAGACGCTGACCTTTGTTGGTGAAAAGAGTTTGAAGACGCTCACCTTTATTGGTGATTAGAGTTTGAAGACGCTCACCTTTGTTAGTAATTAGAGTTTGAAGACGCTGACCCTTGTTGGTGATTAGAGTTTCAAGACGCTGACCTTTGTTGGTGATTAGAATTTCAAGACGCTGACCATTGTTGGTGACTAAAGTTTCAAGACGCTGACCTTTGTTGGTGATAAGAGTTTCAAGACGCTGACCTTTGTTCATGCTTAAAGTTTCAAAACGCTGACCATTGTTGATGATTAGAGTTTCAACACGCTGACCTTTGTTGGTGATTAGAGTTTCAGGACGCTCACCTTTGTTAGTGATTAGAGTTTCAAGACGCTGATCTTTGCTGGTGATTAGATTTTCAAGACGCTGACCTTTGTTCATGCTTAAAGTTTCAAGACGCTGACTTTTGTTCATGCTTAGAGTTTCAAGACGCTGACCTTTGTTAGTGATTAGAGTTTCAAGACGCTGACCTTTGTTGGTGATTAGAGTTTCAAGACGCTGACTTTTGTTAGTGATTAGAGTTTCAAGACGCTGATCTTTGCTGGTGATTAGATTTTCAAGACGCTGACCTTTGTTGGTGATTAGAGTTTCAAGACGCTCACAATTGTTGGTGATTAGAGTTTCAAAACGCTGACCATTGTTGGTGATTAGAGTTTCAACACGCTGACCTTTGTTGGTGATTAGAAATTCAAGACGCTCACCTTTGTTGGTGCTTAGAGTTTTAAAACGCTCACCTTTGTTTGTGATTAGAGTTTGAAGACGCTCACCTTTATTGGTGATTAGAATATGAAGACGTTCACCTTTGTTGTTGATAAGAATTTCAAGACGCTGACCTTTGTTGGTGATTAGAGTTTCAAGACGCTGACCTTTGTTGGTGATTAGAGTTTCAAGACGCTCACCTTTGTTGGTGATTAGAGTTTCAAGACGCTGACCTTGGTTGATACTTTGATTTACAAGACGCTGACTTTTGTTGATGCTTAGAGTTTCCAGATGCTGACCTTTGTTGATGCTTAGAGTTTCAAGACCCTCATCTTTGATGGTGCTTAGAGTTTCAAGATCCTCACCTTTGATGGTGCTTAGAGTTTCAAGACGCTGACTTTTGTCGGTGCTTAGAGTTTCAAGACGCTGACTTTCGTTGGTGATTAGAGTTTGAAGACTCTTACTACAGTTGGTGCTGAGAGTTTCAAGACGCTGACTTTTGTCGGTGCTTAGAGTTTCAAGACGCTGACTTTTGTTGGTGATTAAAGTTTCAAGACTCTTACTTTTGTTGGTGCTTAGAGTTTCCAGACGCTGACCTTTGTTGATGCTTAGAGTTTCAAAATGATCACCTTTCTCAGTGATTAGATTTTCAAGATCCTCACCTTTGATGGTGCTTAGAGTTTCAAGACGCTGACTTTTGTTGGTGCTTAGAGTTTCAAGACGCTGATTTTTGTTGGTGCTTAGAGTTTCAAGACGCTGACTTTTGTTGGTGCTTAGAGTTTCAAGACGTTGACTTTTATTGGTGCTTAGAGTTTCAAGACGCTGACTTTTGTTGGTGCTTAGAATTTCGAGACGCTGACTTTTGTTGGTGCTTAGAGTTTCAAGACGCTGACCTATGTTGGTGCTTAGAGTTTCAAGACGCTGACTTTTGTTGGTGCTTAGAGTTTCAAGACGCTGACTTTTGTTGGTGCTTAGAGTTTCAAGACGCTGACTTTTTATGGTGATAAGAGTTTCAAGATGCTGACTTTTGTTAATGCTTAGAGTTTGAAGACGCTGACCTATGTTGGTGCTTAGAGATTCAAGACGCTGACTTTTGTTAGTGCTTAGAGTTTCAAGACGCTGACTTTTGTTCATGCTTAGAGTTTCAAGACGCTGACTTTTGTTGGTGCTTAGAGTTTCAAGACGCTGACTTTTGATCATGCTTAGAGTTTCAAAACGCTGACCTTTGCTGATGGTTAGGGTTTCAAGACGCTGATTTTTGTTGGTGCTTAGAGTTTTAAGACGCTGATATTTGTTCATGCTTAGAGTTTCAAGACCCTGACCTTTGTCGCTAATTTGAGTTTCAAGACGCTGACGTTTCTCGGTAATTTGAGTTTCAAGACCCTGTCTTTTGTAGATACTTAACGTTCCTAGCCAATATCAGAAAAATAACATAATTAGAATGCATTAGTTGGGAACCATTGCTGTTAACGACATTTTTGGCCGTAATTCCAATAATATCAATTCGCTTTGGGTAAAACCTAGTGGTTAGCTTACCTGGATTAGAATAGCGACGATTTCTGTTCGAGTTCCATTGCTGAGAAAAACAACAAAGCCCAGTGTAGAAGGTGATTAGGGCATTCAATTCGTGATCTCAGGGTCACGGGTTCGAATCCCCATCCTACCAAGCGTGCTCGCCCTTTCATCCGTGGAACGTTGTGATATGATGGTCAATCTCACTCTTTGTTGATAAAAAACTAGCTCAAAATTTTTAGTGGTTGATAATGACTCGCTACCATCCCTTTAGTCTTACACTGCTAGTTTGTTTTTGAATTTCATGCAGAGCTACACGAGGGCTATCTGCGCTAGCTGTCCTTAATTTAGCAGTGTAAGACTAGAGAAAAGGTAGATAGTCTTCACCACTCACCGTTAATGCTAGGGCTACTCTTTTACTAACGAATATTGAGATTGACCGTGACATTATAAGGCCTCCACGGTTGAAAAGATGAGCATGTTTGGTATGGCAGGGATTCGAACCCAGGACCCTCGGATTACGAGTCGAGCGTTTTAACCGCCTTGCCATTCCAGGCCAAACAATAATATATCACTGTATTCGGACATCTTAAGAGATATACGTTAGTTCTAAATTCATATACTAAAACAATGTAGAATATTCTTTAAAATGTAAACATTGTAGAAATCTTAATTGATCCAAATATTTATAAAGAAAAATAGGTTTGGTTCTTATATACAAAACACTAGTACAAAAAAGTGCATAAATTACAAGCTAAGACTGACGATTTGGCAATTTGTTGTTTTTTAAGCACGTAGTTATGAAAACAGAAAAATATGCGTAGTTTGTTTAAAACCAATAACTGTCGAGTGACGAAAACATCTCGGAATTTGAAGACGATTTGCTCTGAATGTACATCATCATGATGTCGTGTTAAAGTACAAGAAGCAGCTTTGGTTAAATTCTTCCTCATGTATTTGTAATTAGTTCTTGATATTTGGAATTCAAAATAATTTGTTAAAGTTTTAATTGTATTGATAGCATATTTTATACATTGTATCTCAAAGTTTTAGTCTGCCAACTCAGATGTCATTGTAATAAATTAATCGGTACTGAACGAGATGGTTAATGAACTGGAAAAATTTAAGGACCTTCTGCTGCAACCAAACTCGTTCTAGCCTTACGGGATTCAAAACCTTGCGACACATTTCTAGTGATTTTACTGCTTTGTATCAAACATGAATAACCTTTAATAAAAACACTACACAAGAGCTGTCAGAGACAGATAACAGCTTATAATTTTTAACTGTCAGATAAGATGGAATGTTGCTCGTCAACAGAACACACCACCAATAAATACATATTTATTATTATATTATTCAACTTTTAAAGGCGCTATGCAGAATATTAAATTGTTTATATTTAAACATTCTACGTGGTGGATTCGTTATTACAATTCAATGTGAAACTCGTATAAATATAAATTTAAAGTATATTCTTCCTTGGGCATTGGACTGAGCTTCACGACAGTTGAAGTTAGTTCAAGACATGTTATATCTTGTCAGTGTGCGACACACTTGCAGTGTCGTATTGAGGTACGAGGTTCAACCTCAGGGCCCATAATTTTACTGAATGTAAATTATTAGCCACTGGGCTCACACGACCTTAAATCCGCCACTGCACACTTGGCTGTCGTAATCAGTTGACGTGAGTTCAGGACACGTTATACATAACTTGTCGGTGCATGACATACTAGGTTTAATGAAACCTTACTTATATCTTACTATATAACAAGCGAATTAATGATAATTATGATAAAATGCAAAAATATTCTATATAAGTTAATATAAAACCAAAAACTAGTGATAAATGAATTAGTGAAATGTTTAATACATATAATGATGGATGCAGTGTAAATTATAGGTTATAAAGTATGTGTCATTCAAATATTGGACAAATTAAGATAATACGTGTGGTAAAAACTGATAACAGTGTCATAATAGTTGTCACACTGAAATAATAAAATAAGAGTTTTATTTGTAAATTATAGAACACATAATTGATTTGTAAATTATAGGACACATAATTAAGTCTAGACTAAATTGTTTGATGCAAATACATCTTAAGACACCCCACGATGTGCCTTAGTCCAATTTAATAATTTACCTAATAATACCTCCTGCCTATGAATGCACCGTCCACTTTTGTGAGACTAGTGCAGGTAAATATGTGAAAAACTGTATACGTAATTTGAGAACAACTGAAATCTATAAGCAGTTCTTCGAAAGTAATAATTTCCTACTTGGTAAAAACATCCACTAATAACAATATCTGTTCCTAAGCTGTAAACCCTTTGTTACCAGTTTGACGCCTAGCAACGGGCTTTACGTTGAGTGACACGCAACAATATTGTCACATGACATCTCCGTGGAGCGTTATAAAGTGGTAGTCAATCTCACTATTTGTTGGTGAAGGAGTAGTCCAAGAGTTGACGATGGGTAATGATGACTAGCTGCCTTTCCTCTGGTCATACACTGCTAAATTAGGGACGTCAAGCGTAGAAAGTCCTCGTGTAGCTTTGTGCGAAATTTTAAAAACAACTTCTTGAATCATGGGTCTGAAATGTTCTAGTGGTATTGTGATGTTTTTAATTTAGGATGTGTCTCTTGAATCATGGGTGTTAAATGTTCTGGTGGCATTGTGATGTTTTTAATTTATAATGTACTTCTTGAATCATGGGTCTGAAATGTTCTGGTGGTATTGTGATGTTTTTAATTTATGATGTGCTTCTTGAATCTTGGGTCTGACGCGTTCTGGTGGCATTGTGATGTTTTTAATTTATAATGTACTTTCTGAATCAAGGGCCTTACGTGATTTATTTGGCGTTGACTCTGTTTTTTGGTTTGTCATTTGAAAATTAAGAACGGCAAATAGCCCTAATAGTTCTACGCGAGGCTCGAAAACAAACGTGACCTTTTCAGCAAATGTATTTCATTACGCGTCGTAATACATGGCTTTTCAGGAATTATTTAAACGGGTTTCTGGCCTCTTTAGTAGGAATTTGACACACAAGCGAGTAAAGTTTAAACTGTAAATTTTTTCTATCTGTAGAAACTTATCTGCAGTTTAATATATTTTGCAAGTAAGTGTTAAGAATATAGCTGAAAATTCTTGGTTCTAATCGTGCTAAATAGATCCATCTTTTGTTGTGCGCAATGTAACCGTAAAGTTTCTGCCATTTCACCTATTTCAGTAACCATGAAATATAAAACTGAAAACGAAACTGTTTATTCTTCTTCTGTGTGAAAACGAAAGCAACAGATTTACTATTTTCGTTTCTAGAAGTTTAAAAAGATATGAAAAACTGTTTTATAAAATGTTTGTGAATGAATAACAAACATGAGCCAGGTTTTCTTTAAACGTCAATGTCTACTTCGACAATGTGTTATGTTCAGATCTTTCTCAGCTGCCATGAATTATCCATTCTGTTTTTGTAAAACAACAACAAACAAACAATGACAAATTTTATAAAATGCAGGCCAGGTATAAGTTGAATTTTACCATTAGCAACTGCAGAGGACTCCAGCGACAGACAGTAGTTAATTTCACATATGATGTTTAGTTCATTGTCTTCCGATAGAACAGCGGTAAGTTTACAGACTTACAACGTTGAAGGCTAGGGTTCAATTCTCTGAGATGAAGCCAGCGGATAATCCCGTATGGTTTGACTCTAAAATACACAATTCAATATTCTATACAAAATAAAGATTGGATGTTTATTCGTCAGACATAACTAGATCTCAGCAGTATTATAAAATAATAAAAGATTCGACAATTATGGGAAGCCATCTCTAATGAAATGCAGGAAAGACGAAGCAAGCTTTCAGGTATAACACAAATCTGGAGTTTATATAGGCGCCACGTTAGTTTAAAATTCATTAAACAAATATCCCATTTCAGTGCTAACCTCGTCCGATATTCCTCGCAAGTTCATCATGATGGAACTACGAAAAACCAGTGTGAAAGACAAATTAGGCCTGAGTTTCATCCAAAGGATGTAAGTAAAAAATGAAGTTTAATGATCAATTTCATAAATTAATTGCACACATCAGCTTCATCATGTTGCACATGATGTTTAACTGTCTTAAGCTCATGACTGAGGTTTCAATGTTGCTGTTTTTATCAGTTCCTAATTCTTTTAATGTATTGAACCTTTTTTCGAAAGAAAAACAGAAAAAATTCATGTCGTTAATTTTAAAATATAGAAACAACATAAGAGCTTTATCAATTACTCGTGCATCTATCTCTATATACATATATACACACACATATACAAACCCTTAATGTTCTTCATTATCTTCATCTGTTAGGTTAATAGTGTGTTCAACTTCATCATTTTCATCTGTTAGGTTAATGGTTTGTTCTTCTTCATCTTCATCTGTTACATTAATGGTGTATTCTTCATCATCTTCATCTGTTATGTTAATGGTGTGTTCTTCATCATCTACATCTGTTACATTAATGGTGTATTCTTCATCATCCTCATCTGTTACGTTAATGGTGTATTCTTCATCAACTTCATCTTTCAGGTTAATGGTGTGTTCATCAACTTCATGTGTTAGGTTAATAGCCTGTTCTTCTTCATCAACTTCATCTGTCGGGTTAATGATGTTTTTTAATCAGTTCAATTTATTTTTCAGTAATGAAGAGGAGTTTTCATCACTTACGTTGTAAGTAGTGATATTTTGTTAACCACAAAGATTCTTTATGAAATATTACTCGTAACCCCTGCGTTGTGTCCTCGAATATCTGAACATATATTAAAAACGTTTTTTTCCTAACAAGTGAACTGGGCGTGGCCCTAGCGTTAAAGTGGTCGTTAGGAAAAGACATTCAGTTATATTTTTAAAATTAATAATTAAATAGTTAATTTACATTGTTATTTTAAAACTGCACTATCTCTTCTGTGCTCTTTACTGGTGTATATCAAACCTGATTTGTAATGTAATATTTTCAGTTAGCGTGATGCACCTCGAATAAGCGTTGTTGTTTGTTTATTACTTTACGTGTTATTTTTTTCTTTTCATATACTTGATTTATTCCAGTTAAATGTATTAATTATTTACAGTATATTTCATTTTGTGGTTTAATTGTGTTAAAGAATAATATTTTATTTTGTTGGTTGAACATATTTATAACCAAGGATATGATGTTCCACGTGCCTCCAGTGTAAGATGTATATATATTTGACATTATGACAGTTTCCTACATTTAATCATATTTGAAACAGTAAAGGAATTCGTATTTTCTGAAAACACCCGTTTCAATACATAATCACTTTATTTTACCACTTCTTTCCCAAAGAGCGACTTCGTGTTGCTTGCCGTGAGCTAGTCATTCGCTTTATAAATTTATTTCGCTTCTGTCACAACATATGAACGTTTCATATTTACCCGATTTTGACACAAGATTAGAGAAAGTAGCTAGCAATATGAATGTTGGTAAGTTCATTCATTGTTTTTATTTAATTTTGTACAATGAGTTATCTTCGTTGTGCGTACCGAAGGGATCAACTTCCGAATTGTAATAATTACACTATATAACACAAATCTTGTTCTTGAATATTATATCTTATTTCTTAATTGTTTATGTTGTAAAAATACACAAAATCACTATTATTCCCTTCAGACTTTGCTTTTGTGACCTGAGTAATGAAATTTAGAAATTGACCTATTTTATATGTAAAAATGGACAAATTTGCACATTTTCATTTACATAAGGTCTGAATAAAACAACATATGAATCAAGATTTACATGTTTTTATACTAAAGCTGTTTGAAAATGTTTATAAGTAAGTAGTTTTTTTGGGATTTGCGACTGTGATGTAAATCGCTTTCACATATCAGTCCCAAATATATCGTCTCTTATCATGTTTTCGTTATAAGCTCACGGGCCACAAAGCAGAGTTTGAAGAGAAAAATTTACATTAGGCATAAGCAATTGGGAAATAACACTTTCTGTCAGGAACAAGAAAAAGTAAACATTTTGTTGCATAGTTTTAATAAAGCCAGATGCACACGTTAAAATATTCTACACGCTGTAGATTGGCAGCTTATCAAAATCAGTGATGTTTTTCAATGTTTGATAAATAGAAACATTTTATTAAACGATTAGTCAGTGGTTTTACTTTGAACATTGGTCGCACGTTTTGCCTTCTTTACTACCATAATATTGGGGCATAACATTAATGGGAAACATTGCATTTCTTTTATGTTTACGTTTTCAAATTAACACCATTCAGAGATATAGAAAAGCACATACTTTGATTATTCACACAAACAAATACGTCAAGCACATTCTCAGAAACCATTTATTCTCAAAAATAGAATGGGTTTACATCACTGTTCCCTGTGAAAATTAGTTTCTTGACGTGACAGCTTAGCTCTATTGGAGACAACTGTCAAGACGGGTGTGGATTAAAATTGTATGTTAGTCATTCGACGTAATGTAATATTATAAACGATGTTGCAAAAATCCTTTTCACAAATTTATAGACAGTCCCTAATTAACTGTAAGTACGATTCATTAATACTTCATTTTTAACAACAGAAGTACATCAAACCTTAGGGAATGTTTCTATCACCAAATCACAGCATCAAAGGAAGAATTCTTGATTCATTTCACTTCTGACCTAAAAACTTTTTGACGTCATCACTTTGATCATGTGAATCTGTCATCACTACAAAATCAAAACAGGAAAGTACCGACTTTTACTGACTCTTTCAAGGTTATTGGATACTCACATTACAATGCATATATACTGTGTCAAGAAAGAACGATTTGTTACTGACTCGAACACAAGGTGATTGGATATTTACATTTCAATATTGAATATTATATATTTTTTCGTTTATTTTCTCTTACCTCTTTTAATGTATTTCAGGTCCTAAAATGAGCCACAGAGTTAAAGATATTTTTCCTCTCGTGACATTGTTCACGATCAGTTTAAAACTGATTGGAGGTGCCTTCACTGATCAAAACCTACTGAAGTAAGTTATCGGCTTTCATCATGATGTTTGGTCACAAACTGTAATTAGCAATTCAATGTCGATAGCATATTATATATTTGTTTTGAATTTCGCTCTAAGCTACTCGAGGGCTATCTGCGCTAGCCGTCACTACTTTTGCAGTGTAAGACACTGCAGCTAGTCATCACCACCCACCACCAACTCTTGGGCTACTCTGTTACCAACGAAGAGTGGGATTGACCGACACATTATCACGCCCCTACGACTAAAAGGGTGAGCAAGTTTGGTGCGACCAGGATTCGAACCCGCGACCCTCGGATTACGAGTCGAACGCCTTAACACACTGGTACTGTTTTAAATGAATAATACTTTTCACAACCTTTACATAAGTTGTATTGTACGTTATTATTTTCAGAAATATAAGTGATAAAATAAAGGTTATTGAAATGTCTATTCTGATAGTTTCCTGGTGTAGCGTGATAAACAACCACTAACTATATATCTCTGTGTAAAATGAACACTATTGTATTTGTTAATATATTAATTGCAATGTACGAAACAAAACTGTTAATTAAACTAATCATAAAGAACACGCATCGCTTACAAACACTCTTCATTTAAGGTTTTCATACTGTGACCACGAAACCATACGTACAGTCTGAAAATAAATGTTTCAACCAATAAAAGCAGATTATGAACTTAGGTTCAGGGTCTAGATGAACATTATAAAAATTTAGCTTTTTTAATCTCTATTAGAAACACAGCTCGTTCATTTAACATTAAATTGGTGTTTGTAAATGTTGTAAAAATTGCACGGTTTTAAATTTAGTTGTACGGAAATATTATAACCACATGTCTTTCATTAACCACTAAATGAACATGCAAATATTTCACATATACACACTTCAGTCAGGTCAAGCTTTCTGGCTTCATATAACACTATTATAACCCTAAGAACACTTTTAACTTAAACTGCTCTGCGTTCATTATTTGTTCTTTTTCTTCTTCAGCTCGAATTTGGCTCACAAGTAATTGCCACTAGGGGTTACCTTACAAGTAAAACATAGAATAGCATATAAGATTTCTGCATCAGTTGTTAAACATGGTTAAAGGCAATGCTTTTACCGACATTTCGTACCCGTTTTAAAGAAAAAAAAATTCCGAACAAAGTTTTCCATTTTCAGAACTTGTCATGAAATAAACCTTCAATATTGTCGTCATATTCACCTCCCCCAGTAACATAACAGTAAATCTAGGGACTAATAACGCGAAAAATGTAGTTTTGATACCCCGTTGTGGGCACATATAGATAGTCCATTGTGTCGCTCATTTCAGTATCTAAATAGTATTTAAAGGAAACCATTAAAATATTCATCTCTAGAAACAATAACCTCTTTTTTATGTTTTTTATTGAAATCGTAACACAAACTAAAATTCGCATCAAGTTCGCCTTAACCTTTGTGTGTTTCTTTCCTAATTGAAAATTCTGTGGATTCTGACTATTTTTCTTTTCAAGGTGATACTTAGTTTCCAGTATAACACGCTAGTTACTGATGTCTTTATTGTAAAAAGCACGCCGTTTTTTATCTTTGTTAAAGTGGAAAATGTTCGATGCACTTTACCCACAGCGTAAATCGGTTCCAGTATTTTTAACAATATACGCCCTCTAGATGGTCTTCAAAATTTCGAAGATAACCGATCAACATAAGGTATTTTTTTATAAAATTGAACTTCAAACATTAAGCTACGGACAAGATCGTAAATTCCTAGTTTTGATATTATGCACAAATATATTTCTATTTATTAATAAATATATAACAGTTGCTGAACACTTTGGTCCCAACGTGTAGCATTCTATTATATTAAAAGAGATATTTGGTTGTTCTAAACACAGCAACAATATCCAAAAGTTCTAAAGTATTTTGAAAACAATTGTAAACATTCTTACTTTTACTACAAAAAGAAAAGTGCATACTTTGCTTAGATTATATTTTAGGCCTCTCAATAAGTGTCATTACAGATCTAGTTTCCCCTGTTCTTAATACACAATAACATACTCCATTTTCTATCTGCCATAAGCTTCCTTCTCTAAGACTGCATCTACAGTTTGAAGGTAACAGTTTATAGACGTTTCTTCTGATATGTATCAACAGCCACTCGGTTCTGGCAAATCCCTGCCGATATCGTACATTTCTGTTGTAGTCTTCCAAAAAAGGTATCGTTTCACTGGAATCTTCAGTGTTCGCAACAGTTAGGGCTAGAAAATAATGCAATTGTTCTGTGAAAAGTGTTATTTTTCCTATTGAATGCCTGAAATTGTTTCCACGAAGGCTGGAACCAGTAAGCTGTAGTTATAACGATAAATTTCTACAAGAGAAATTATCCGGACATGTCTTTCCTTTTTGGGACAGAGTACTTTCTAAAACTGACTTCGCAGTATTTTCTATGTGGCTCAGCCTCAAAGGTTGAGTCTTATTTCTGAAAATAGTAAATCAAAAACTAATTAATATTAATACAGTTTCTTAGATATATCTAATGATGTCTTTTTAATGACATCAACTTTAAATGCGCAGTACAAAAACCACAGAAGTAAGGTTGAGAAAAGTGTACTTTTATTTTAACTCTTCACAAATATTGTTTTGAAATGACCTCTTACCGTTTCAGGAGTACTTGGGGACTTATCTTTGTCACACGTACAAAGGTTAAGTACAAGGGAATGTGGGTTATTAAACATGTTCTTATTTCTTCAGTTTCTTCACAAGTGTTAATAATACTAACAACTATAGAATATTAGATAGAGGAAGAAAAATAAAATTGAGAACGGCACGTTTATTAAACGACCAGGTATAAGTGTCTGTAATTCAAGTAGATTCGACTTTATTTTTAAAATATTGATCACAAATGTTTTGTTTAACTCTTCGAATAATGGATAATGAATGGTATCTTTATATCGTACTCACATCTGAAATAGCGGAGCATCTTCAGAATCATTACATCTCTTCAATCCTGAGATGCACAATAAGCTGCCAGGCTACGTCCAGCCCAGAGGGAAAGAACAACAGATCATAATCATGTGTTGTTATTCACAAATATAATCGCTAAACGAAACCGAAAAAAGTTTTCTTAAAAATTAAGTGGAGTAAATTTTAACAAATATTCCCTTCACTTACTTATCTTGACTTGTATCAGCGACGGAAAGTTAGAGGAATAACATAAAATACGGTAAGTAGGACACAATATTCATTAAAAGTTGGATTTTCATTGCCTCGAAAGAGCCACCTGGTATCAACGACAGTTTACACAAAACTTTAACAAAAACGAAAAATAATTTGTATTTTCTCTCTTCTTCTCTCTGAGATACTGTGCTTCGATTCGAATAAAAATCAGCTGATATATATATATGTACTACTGTACAGGAAACAATAGAAACGTAGGTTGTGTTTATTTATTATAACAAAAAAAAACGTGTTTATTCATGTCCTGTCGTTTCCGAATAGTTTAGTTTCACTTATAACCGCGTAAGTTCCTTGTTATAGAATTAATTGACAATTTCTGAAAATATTCGGTAACTATCATTTCATTATTTATAATAAACATAAACTACTTAGTGATGTCAAACTCTGATTGGCGCGTGTTCCAAAAAATATATTACTTGTACAACATCGCCATTCGTCGATTGAAGTTATTACATTGTATTAAATTCTTATTCGCGTACTTCCGCATAGTTAATTAAAAGATTGTGTGTGGGTGTCTGTTTGTATCAGAAACCTGCATTCTGAGATAATTATTTGTAAATTCAAATGCGACACTTTTATTCAATCACAGTGTTCTTAACAAAGAACTTTCTTTAATCCAGTGTTCACATTATAAAAACACAAAACCTCCAGACAGTTTACAGCTCAAAACTAAATTTTCAATAATAACTTTGCTTCAACAACTGTTTCCACTCATTCCTGAAAAAATATTCCTCTCGTAACAATACAGTGGCTTAATTATACTACACGTAAATGATCACTGTAGGAAAAAAACCGCTACCTCCCAAAAAAATAAAATCTCAAATGATATTCCTGTCCCATATATTTCGTTAGTAATAAATTCTTGACCATCTGATATTTCTGTCACAATTCTTTGTGATGAATATTTGTGTAGCTACTTATTCAACGATTTAAGCAAAAAATACCTAACGTTACGATGAAAACAGCCTTCTTTCTCTCCAGTTTTCTTCGTGGTAGCAGAAAACCCAAACTGCAGAACGTTTTGATGAGTAACCAATGACATTACGAGAAAATTCAAAGCGCTCTCGACTACAAAAGGCCCGCCATGGCCTAGCGTGTTAAGGCGTACGACTCGTAATTTGAGGGTCGCGGGTTCGCATCCCCGTCGCGCCAAACATGCTCGCCGTTTTAGCCGTGGGGACTTTATAAAGTGACAGTCAGTCCTATTATTCTTTGGTAAAAGAGTAGCTTAAGAGTTGGCGGTGGGTGGTGATAAGTATCTGCCTTCCCTCTTGTCTTACACTGTTAAATTAAGTACGGCTACCACAGATAGCCCTCGAGTAGTTTTGTGCGAAATGGAAAAACAATCAAAATCGACTACAAAGTAATAGACTCTATCACAAAATATACCTTTTAACATTCAAAATTACAATCGTGTTGAAACTAAACGTGTTTTCGACTACTGTTAGCGAGATAACAAAATTACAAGAAACAACACACAATTCAAAACAGAAATCCACAGAAAAATCACCCACACTGGACTATACATTCCTAGATACTCAGCACATGAAACAAAACAAAAACTCAACATACTGAGAAACGAAATAAACAATGCCATAAAACTATGCTCGCCAGATAAAATTAACGATGAATTAGACAAAATAAAACAATACTTTATCAACATCAATATGTTTCCTCCATAAATCGAAGAAAACATTGTACGCACACACCTAGACAGAAAGAAAAATCAACCAACAAAAATAAAATATCTTAGGAATCAAAAAATCACGAAACCATATACTGCTGCATACCATATATTCTTGACATCAGCAAACAAATAATCAACATTTAGCAAAAACTAGTAACAAAATATGGCATTCCAGTTAACATCAAATTTGTTCATGAATCAGGCACAAAACTGAGGTCTCTACCATATAAAAACTACACTGACAAACACGACACCAACATTATTTATAAAATACAATGTGATAACTGCCGCGACTTCTATATTGGAGAAACAAGTAGAAATATGGAAACCAGATTCAAAGAACATAAAAACTCACCTTCACACGTTTTCGAACACTGCAAGTCAAATAAACACAAATTAACCACAGAAAACACTAAAATACTAAATAAAGAAACAAATGCAAAATTAATGAAGCTTTACTTGTACAACGACTTAAACCCAAAATAAACCAATATGAAGGAACGCCTTTATACCTATATTAATATATAAAATAAATAAAATTATATATTCAAACATCTAACACCGCCCTCTACATTCAGATACTCAGTTACACAATCTCTTTCAAACATGTGGTCAGCTTCTGGTCAGTTACCTCATTCTTTGTGAAATTGACAATGACCGAAGAAGGTCGAAATTTTGTTTGCTCTTCTATGTAAAATATTTCCTAAACCCAAAAGAGCCGTTTTTGCATGTATAAAACGTTCTGTAGTTTGGATTTTTTGCTACCACGAAGAAAACTGGAGAGAAAGAAGGCTGTTTTCATCGTAACGTGATGTATTTTTTGCTTAAATAGTAGAATAAGTAGCTACACAAATATTCTTCATCACAAAGAATTGTGACAGAAATATCTGATGGTCGAGAATTTATCATTAACGAAATATATGGGACAGGAATATCATTTGAGATTTAATTTTTTTGGGAGGTAGCGGTTTTTTTCCTACAGTGATTATTTACGTGAAGTTTAATTAAGCCACTGTATTGTTACGAGAGGAATATTTTTTCAGCAATGAGTGGAGGCAGTTATTGGAGCAAAGTTATTATTAAAAATTTAGTTTTGAGCTGTAAACTGTCTGGAGGTTTTGTGTGTTTTATGAAGTGAAATCTGGATTAAAGAAAGTTTTTGGTTGAAAACACGCGATTGAATAAAAGTCTCACATTGAAATTTAGTAATAATTATCTCAGAATGCAGGTTTCTCATACAAACACACACACACACACACAATCTTTTCGTTAACTATGCAAAAGAACACGAATAAGGATTTAATACAATGTAATAACTTCAGTCGACGAATGACGATTTTATACAAGTAATATTTTTTTTGGAACACGCGCCAATCAGAGTTTGGCATCACTAAATAGTTTACGTTTATTGTAAATAATGAAATATTAGTTACCGAATATATTCAGAATTGTCAATTAATTCTATAACAAGGAACTTACGCGGTTATAAGTAAAACTAAATTATTCGGAAAAGACAGGACATAAATAAACACGTTTCTTTTTGTTATAATAAATAAACACAACCTACGTTTCTATTGTTTCCTGTACAGTAGTACATGTATCAGTTGATTTTTATTCGGATCGAAACACAGTATCTGAGAGAGAAGAAGACAGAAAGTACAAATTACTTTACGCTTTTCTTATAGTTTTGTGTAAATTATCGTAGATACCAAGTGGCTCATTTAAGGCAATGAAAATTCAAATATTAATGAAGATTGTGTCCTACTTATCGAACATTATTGCTCGAACTTTCCCTCGCTGATATAAGTCAATATAAGTAAGTGAAGGGAATATTTGTTAAAATTTACTCCACTTGATTTTTAAGAAAACTTATTTCGGGTTCGTTTAGCGATTATATTTGTAAATAACAACACATTATTGTGATCTGTTGTTCTTTCCCTCTGGGCTGGACGTAGCCTAGCAGCTTGTTGTGCATCTCAGGATTGAAGAGATGTAATGATTCTGAAGATGCTCCGCTATTTCAGATGTGAGTCCGATATAAAGATACCATTCATTATCCATTATTCGAAGAGTTAAACAAAACATTTGTGATCAATATTTTAAAATTAAAGTCGAATCTACTTGAATTACAGACATTTATACCTGGACGTTTAATAAACGTGCCGTTCTCAATTTTATTTTTCTTCCTCTATCTAATATTCTATAATTGTTAGTATTATTAACACTTGTGAAGAAACTGAAGAAATAAGAACATGTTTAATAACCCACATTCCCTTGTACTTAACCGTTGTACGTGTGACAAAGATAAGTCCCCTAGTACTCCTGAAACGGTAAGAGGTCATTTCAAAACAATATCTGTGAAAAGTTAAAATAAAAGTACACTTTTCTCAACCTTACTTCAGTGGTTTTTGTACTGCGCATTTAAAGTTGATGTCATTAAAAACACATCATTAGATATATCTAAGAAACTGTATTTATATTAATTAGTTTTTGATTTACTATTTTCAGAAATCAAACTCAAGGTTTGAGGATGAGCTACATAGAAAATACTATGAAGTCAGTTTTAGAAAGATCTCTTCCCCAGATAAGAAAGACATGTCCGAATAATTCTTCTTGTAGAAATTTATCGTTATAACTACAGCTTACTGGTTCTAGCCTTCGTGGAAACAATTTCAGGCATTCAATAGGAAAAATAACACTTTTCACAGAACAATTGCATTATTTTCTAGCCCTAACTGTTGCGAACACTGAAGATTCCAATGAAACGATACCTTTTTTGGAAGACTACAACAGAAATGTACGATATCGGCAGGGATTTGCCAGAACCGAGTGGCTGTTGATACATATCAGAAGAAACGTCTATAAACTGTTACCTTCAAACTGTAGATGCAGTCTTAGAGAAGGAAGCTTATGGCAGATAGAAAATGGAGTATGTTATTGTGTATTAAGAACAGGGGGAACTAGATCTGTAATGACACTTATTGAGAGGCCTAAAATATAATCTAAGCAAAGTATGTACTTTTCTTTTTGTAGTAAAAGTAAGAATGTTTACAATTGTTTTCAAAATACTTTAAAACTTTTGGATATTGTTGCTGTGCTCAGAACAACCAAATATCTCTTTTAATATAATAGAATGTTACACGTTGGGACCAAAGTGCTCAACAACTGTTATATATTTATTAATAAATAGAAATATAGTTGTGCATAATATCAAAACTAGGAATTTACGATCTTGTCAGTAGCTTAATGTTTCAAGTTCAATTTTATAAAAAAATAAATAAATACCTGATGCTGATCAGTTATCTTCGAAATTTTGAAGGCAAACTTGAGGGTGTATAATGTTTAAAATACTGGAATCGATTTACGTTGTGAATAAAGTACATCGTGCATCCTCCACTTTAACAAAGATAAAAAACGGCGTACTTTTAACAGTAAAGAAATCAGTAAGTAGCGTCTTATACTGGAAACTAAGTATCACCTTGACAAGAAAAACAGTCAGAATCCACACATTTTTCAATCAGGAAAGAAACAAACAGAGGTTAACGTGAATTTTTGTTTTGTGTTTCGATTTCGATAAAAAGAAAAACATTTAAAAAGAGAAATTACTGTTATTAGATATGAATATTTTAGTAGTTTTGGATTACTACGCATTAGATCTTGGAATAAGCGAAAAAATGGGTTATCTGGGCTGTGTATACAACGTGGTATCAAAACTAGATTTTTAGCGTTATAGGTCCCTAGACTTTAAAACGGGTACGAAATGTCGGAAAAATCATCGCCTTTACCCCTGTTTAACAGCTAATGTTATTCTATGTTTTACTGGTAAGGCAACCCCTTAAATTGTGACCCCCAATGTGGAAAACGTGAATTTCGACATTAGACAAGGGGTGTTATACTTCATTTGCATAAAATACATGTTAAACGTATTAGTATAGTATTTATTAGTATAGATTAAATTAGGTACATTTTTAGGCCCGAAAGTCACACCTTTCATATTTCTGTAACAACTTAAACACAAGTGGGCCCATTTTTGACCCCCACAGTGGGTATGAGGGTTAAAACAATTTTCTTTTTCAGACTGCACGTATGGTTTTGTGGTCACAATATGAAAACCTTAAACTGAGAGCGTTTGAAAGCGAGGCGGGTTCTTTATTGTTAGTTTAATTAACAGTTTTTTTTCGTACATTGCAAAAAGTATATTAACAAATATAATAGTGTTGTTTTTACACAGAGATATACGGTTAGTGGTGTTTTACCACGCTACACCATAAGGCTATCAGAACAGATATTTCAATAACCTTTATTTTATCACTTATATTTCTGTAAATATTAAAGTACACTGAATCTTATGTAAAGGTTGTGAAAAGCATAACTCATTTAAGACATTACAGAGGACCGGTATGGCCAAATGTATTAAGGCGTTCGACTCGTTATCCGAGGGTCGCTGGTTCGAATCCCCGTCGCACCACACTTGCTCGCCCATCCAGCCGTGGGGGTGTTATAATATGATGGTCAATTCCACTATTTCTTAGTAAAAGAGTAGCCCAACAGTTGGCGGTGAATGGTGATGACTAGCTGCCTTCTCTCTAGTCTTACACTGTTTACACTTATATTTTATAAATTTAAAAACCACATGCATTTCATTGTTGTTGGTTTCTCTTTTTTATTGTTTGGCAGAAAACTACATAATGGGCTGTTTGTGATGTGCCCATCAAGTGTATCGTTACCTAGTTTTTAATACTATAAAATTTCACATTTGACGTTGTATCACTTGGATGCGTTTGTGTTTTCATTACAACGGTTTTCGATTGTTGTTTTTTCCTTTTCTCTGTTGCATCAATTGCTATTTTTGTATATATATAAACCTTAAACATTAATTAGCTTTTATAGAATTGAATAATATTGTAATTAAAAACTATATCAAACTTATAATGTCATCAGCATTAAATATACGGACAAGTGATGTATGATACAAGAAAAAAAATGAAATTAATAAAAAGAGAAAAATAGCCAATCAAACAGAAAACATGCAATGAAATTCCAGTGCTTCGAAAAGGTGGATTGTCTTCTCTACTTCAGAAGAAGAAAGGCGCATTGCTATTTTAAAGCGATATCTATTACTATATATAGATATTATAAACTATAGATAGTTTATTATAAACCATAGATAGTTTATTATAAACTATAGATAGTTTATAATGAAACATACTAGATTCTGAATAGTGTTTTATGTTTGTTTCAAATATTCCTACAAAGCTACTGCAGGACTATTTGCGATAGTTGTTTCTAATGTCGAACTCATAAACTAAAGAGAAAGGGATTTGACAGTCACACTTGAAACGCATTCATAGCCACAAAGAGCGAAGCAAGATATTTTTGTAGAGATAATTCATAGATATATTTATAAGTAACATACAAACATTTAGTTTTGATTTATTTAGTGAGACATAATCTAAACATATTAACACATGTTATATAAATCGGATCGTGGGATTTATTATTAATTTACAGACTGCGTAAACTTAGAATCAGTCGAAAGAACCATTCAGTTTTCATTTTCAGACATTAAAATAATAGCAATTTATAAAAGTGTGTTGTTTAATTAATTATTTATAGTTTCTTGGGCTTTGTTTTGAATATTTTGATATGCATAAACATGAATACCAGAAAATTTAAAACACAGTGCTATCTGGAAGACTGAATACAACATTACTGTTTCTAAAATCTGCCCAGTTTTACATGGTGAACGAATATTTTCCAGGCTTGATTTAAGACATTAAGACAGTTTAAGTAGTTCTGATGATTTATTCATGTTTTTAGGAAATTTTAACACAAAATGTTTTATGACGATATATTCAGTAAAATGCGATCTTAGTGAAAGAACATTGGGAGCTGAAACTTTACTAGCAAATACGAAGTTATATCACAACTAGTACCAGTAAAGACAAAGTTGTTATAACAAGACGAGTAAAACAAAATAATTTTCTTAGTGAAACAGACCGTTTGTTATTCCAGAGAAGAGACTGAAGGAAATAAATTTCTTAGATATGTTTTAATTTACCACAACATCAAGTTAGTGTGGGGATGACTAAAATTATAAAAGAAAAATAAGCATATGTGGCGCATGAACAGAACAGTTGACTGATACGAACAATTTTCAAATAAGAACAGATCAGGAAACCAGAGATGATCCAAACAGTCAAGGTAATTTGAAAGTTACTTAAAGGGCTGTTACTGTGTTGTTTGCATACCGACTCTTTGTCTCCGTCGGCTTACAGTTCTCACAATTTTAATGCAGCAATGTGAAAAGTCGTTCTCTACAATTGTTGGTACATCATAAGAGTGACTGTCAAACTGCACTATTTGATTAGAGTTGTTCATAAGCCAGCTGTGAGCAAGTTTGACTAATCTATAAACTATAAACTTGTGCAGCTTTGTGGGAATGTACGAAGCGCGTAAACAAAGAAAACTTTGACTGAAAACAAAGAAGTTTTTGAGTATAAGCTCGTATTTTGAGACATTGTGTTTGTTTTACAAATCTTTTATTTCGTTTGGCCAGTCTATAGCGTCTGATTACAATTTGTTCTCTCTTACAAATGTTCTCTCTTAATAAAAATTCAGTGTTGGAGATAAGATGTCGAATACTTCTTTAGTTATAAATATTTTCTTTTGATGCTTCCTTCCATCAAAGTACCCTCACTTTATACTTTCTAATACCCGTACCTTTTCCCTTAAAGCTCGGCTTGGCCAGGTGGTTAGGGCGCTCTACCAGTTATTTGAGAGCCATTGGTTCGTATCCCCTTCACACCAAACATGCTCCTTCTTTAAGCCATGGGACATTATAATGTGACGGTCAGTACCACTAGTCGTTGATAAAAGAGTAACACAAGTGTCGGCGGTGAATGGTGATGACTAGCTGCTTCCCATCCAGGCTTACACTGGAAAATTAGGCACGGCGACATAGATAGCGCTAGTGTAGCTTTGTGCAAAATTAAAAAACGAGCTTTAAATTGGTACACAGTTGTAAAAGTAAGTATACAATTGTAATATATCCCAAGTATACGTAAAAAGAAGAAAAATATCCTCCGTTTCTTTGTGAATTATTTTCGGACATAAAAAGTTGTCTCCTTTATATATAACCGGCCTGATATTGCCAGGGGAATAAAGCACTCGACTCATAACTTGATAGTCGAGTGTTCGAATCTCTGTCACACCAAATATGCTCGCCCTTTTAGCCGAGTGACATTATAATGTGACGATCAATACCACTAGTCATCGATAAAAGAGTAACACAAGAGTCGGCGGTGGGTGGTGATGACTAACTACCTTCCCTCTAGTCTTACACTGCACAATTACGGACGGACAGCGAAGATAACCCTCGTGTAGCTTTGCGTGAAATTCTAAACAAACCAAACATTCATATATGATGGAAAAAAGGAGAAGCCAAAACACCGATTAAAATTGTACACCAAAAAATATGAAATCGTTAATTTAAATGGATATTTTCATGGACCCAACAAATATTGATGCCTAATTTCGTAAAGATCCATAAAGAGGGGAAAAGTAGTGGTTAAAATACACCGCTTAAACATTTGTAAAAGTCGCAAAATTGAAGTATTTTATGTATTTCTCCCTGGACCAAATGATCCTTCATACACATTATGGCGAAGATCTATCCACACCCTACGAAGTATTTATATGGGCATACAAGAGACAGTACTGTTATATTTTTATTGCTACTACCAGTGCATTAGATGTGCGAGTGATGTTTTAAATCCGTCATATCTGTACCTCGAGAATGCAGAAAATTCAGTTCTTTGTAACAGGAAACGGAGGCAAAACGGCGAAACGTGACCGGTATTGCAGGTCTACATGACCACATGATAAAAATTGCTCGAAGTTGAGTGTTTCACATCGCGTAATAACAATATTTTTCCAATATCATCCAAGCAAGAAGTTCATTATAGTATGAATATTTACAACTGTGACTTAGGTTTGTTCAGTGTATTATCTGTCAATTTCACTGACTCTATTAATTGGAACTTTAGAAAATGAAATATGATATAAGAGAAATTTCAATATTTTCAATCAGGAATATTTGAATGCATGATCATACACAGATATGAGGTTACACTTTGTTCATTGTATACTGAGGAACATCACAATTTATATACGCTAGTGTATATAATAAATTATGTAATATGTGATGAAATAAAAAGTTGCATGAAAGTAAAAAGTACAGAGTACAATAGAATGTGGGTTTTTAAACATGTTCTTATTTGTTCAGTCTCTTCAGAAGTATTTGTAATACTAACAACTATAGTACATTAGATAGAGGAAGAAAAAATAACAGTGAGAACGGCACGTGGATTAAACGTCCATGTCAAAGTGTCTGGAATTCAAGTAGATTCGACTTCAATTTTAAAATATTGATCTCAAATGTTTTGTTTAAATCTTCGAATAATGAATAATTGAATGGTATCTTTATATCGTACTCACATCTGAAATAGCGGAGCATCTTCAGAAGCATCACATCTCTTCAATTCTGAGATGCACAACAAGCTCCTAGGCTACGTCCAGCCCAGAGGGAAAGAACAACAGATCATAATAATGTGTTGTTATTCATAAATATAATCGCTAAACTAACACGGAATAAGTTTTCTTAAAAATCAAGTGGAGTAAATTTTAACAAATATTCCCTTCACTTACTTATATTGACTTATATCAGTGACGGAAAGTTCGAGCAATAATATAAAATACGGTAAGTAGGACACAATCTTCATTAAAATTTGAATTTTCATTTCCCTCGGATGAGCCACCTGATATTTACGACAATTTACATAAAACTTTAACAAAAACGAAAAATAATTTGTACTTTCTGTCTTCTTCTCTCTCAAATACTGTGTTTCGATCCGAATAAAAATCAACTGATATATATATATGTACTACTGTACAGGAAACAATAGAAACGTAGGTTGTGTTTATTTAATATAACAAAAAAACGTCTTTATTCATGTCCTGTTGTTTCCGAATAGTTTAGTTTTACTTATAACCGCCTCCGTTTCTTCTTATAGAATTAATTGAAAATTTCTGAAAATATTCCTAAAGTAATATTTAATTATTTACAATAAACTTAAATCACTTAGTGATGTTAAACTCTGATTGGCGCGTGTTCCAAAAAAATATTATTTGTACAAAATCGTCATTCGTCGACTGAAGTTATTACATTCTATTAAATCCTTATTCGTGTGCTTCCGCACAGTTAACGAAAAGATTGTGTGTGTGTGTGTGTGTTTGTATGAGAAACCTGCATTCTGAGATAATTGTTTCTAAATTTAAATACGAATTTTTTTTCAATCACGTGTTTTCAACCAAGAACTTTCTTTAATCCAGAGTTCACATTATAAAAAACACAAAACCTCCAGAAAGTTTACAGCTCAAAACTAAATTTTTAATAATAACTTTGATCCAATAGCTGCGTCCACTCATTGCTGAAAAAATATTTATCTTCGTAACAATACAGTGGATTAATTATAATTTAAGTGAATGAAAACTGTAAGAAAAAAAACCGCTACTTCTCAAAATAATTAAATCTCAAATAACATTCTTGTCCCATATTTTTCGTTAGTGATAAATTCTCGACCGTCAGATATTTCTGTCACGATTCTTACTGATGAAGAATATTTGTGTAGCTACTTATTCAACGATTTAAGCAAAAAATACCTCACGTTACGATGAAAACAGCCTTCTTTCTTTCCAGTTTTTTCCGTTGAAGCAAGAAACCCAAACAGCAGAACGTTTTGATGTTTTGAGTAACCAATTACATTACGAGAAAATCCAAAGCGCCCTCGACTACAAAAGGCTCGCCATGGCCAAGCGTGTTAAGGCCATGAGGGTAGCGGGTTCGCATCCCTGTCGCGCCAAACATGCTCGCCGATTTAGCCATGGGGACGTTATAAAGTGACAGTCAGTCCTATTATTCTTTGGTAAAAGAGTAGCTCAAGAGTTGGTGGTGGGTGGTGATGATTTGCTGCCTTTCTCTAGTCTTATACTGTTAAATTAGGGACGGCTACCTCAGATAGCTCTCGAGCAGCTTTGTGCAAAATTAAAAAACAAACAAACAAAATCGACTATAAAGGAAAGGACTCTATCACAAAATATAACTTTTTTTATCCAAAATTACAATCATGTTGCAACTAAACGTGTCTTCGACTATTGTTAGCGAGATAATAAACAACGTTTAAAAGTTTACAGGCCCGGCATTGTTAGGTGGTTAAGACGCTCGACTCGTGATCTGAGGGTCGCGGGTTTTAATTCCCTTGAAGCTATTTTGAGTGTTATAAATTTATTGTCAATCCAACGACTGGCTCATTAAAGTGTAGCCCAAGAGTCGTCGGTAGGTGGTGATGACTAGTTGCCTTTATTCTTGTTTTATACTCCAGAATTATGGACGGCTAACGCATATATCTCTCATGTAGCTATGCCAGAAATACGTAAACAAACAAACATGGTTTCAAAATCTTCGCCATACATCGAAATCAACGAAAACCTTCATGTGAAAGTTAATAAAGTTTGTAGTTAACTAGCTTACTTGTGTAGGGTTAAGCACAAAATTTCACAATCCTCGATCGGTGCTTTGCCTATCACGGGTATCGAAACCAAGATTTTAGCAGTGTGAGTCCACAAACATACCGCTGTGCCACTGTGAAGTGTGTTAAAGACGTCAACAAAAGCTATAGCTTTCAAATAATTTTTTCTTGGTGTACATTCCTATCACTCTAAAACGTTTTAAATTCGCAGTCATTGGGTTGTATCTTATGATATTTCAAACAATTATTAACAATTTTTGACCTCATTTTAACATATAACAAAAACTCCAAGCATAATCCATCAAAAGCTTGTAACATATATTACATTTTAAAACACAATTATCTATTTTGATAACAGTTTTGCTATTGAACAGCAACATTAGAAAATTAACACTCTATATCCAACCTTTCCCATGAGTATTTAAAATATATTTATTGTAGTCTTTGGTATCAGCACAACACTAACGACTTATAAAAATTGATCATGTGCTTCAACCTGATGAAGGCACAAAACAGAAACTTTCATTAAACTGAGTCGGGTTATAACTCTCACGCAGCTTTTTATTTCATCACATATTACATAACTTATTATATACACTAGCCCAAATAAATTGTGATGTTCCTCAGTATACAATAGACAAAATATATCCTCATATCTGTGTATGATCATGCATACAAATATTTCTCGTTGTAAATGTTGAAATTTCTCAGATATCATATTTCATTTTCTAAAGTTCCAATTAACAGAAAATATCCGAAAATGACAGATAATACACTGAACAAACCTAAGTCACAGTTGTAAATATTCATATTATAATAAACTTCTTGCTTGGATGACATTGGAATAATATTCTATTACGGGATGTGAAACCTTCAACTTCGCGTAGTTTTTATCTTGCGGTCATGTAGTTTTGCAACACGGGTCACATTTTTCCGTTTCGCCTCCATTTCCTGTTACGAAGAAGTCTTATTCTCCAGGTACATTATAATGTCCCTCGACTAAAAGGGCGAGCATCTTTGGTGTGACAGAGATTCGAACACGCGACTCTCAAGTTACGTGTCGAGTGCTTTATCCCCCTGGCAATATCAGGCCGGTTATATGTAAAGGAGACAACTTTTTATGTCCGAAAATAATTAACAAAGAAACGGATGATATTTTTCTTTTTATACGTCTATTTGGGATATATTACAAATGCAATGTAAACTTACTTTTACACGTGTGTACCAATTTAAAAACTTTTTTTTTTTATTTTGCACAAAGTTACACGAGCGCAATCTATGGCAGCCGTCCCTAATTTTCCAGTGTAAGACTGGATGGGAAGCAGCTGTTCATCACCTTTCACCGCCAACTCTTCGGTTACTCTTTTATAACGACTAGTGGTATTGACCGTCACATTATAATGTCCCATGGCTTAAAGAAGGATCATGTTTGGTGTGAAGGGGATACGAACCAACCAGTCGAGCGCCCTAACCACCTGGCCAAGCCGGGCTTCAAGGGAAAAGGTACGGGTATTAGAAATTATAAAGTGAGGGTATTTTGAATGAGAAAAGCATCAAAACAAAATATTTATAACTAAAGAAGTATTCGACATCTTGTCTCCAACAGTGACTTTTTATTACTGATACTAAAATTTGTAAGAGAGAACAAATGGTAATCAGACGATATAGATTTGTAAAACAAACAAAATGTCTCAAAATACGAGTTTTTATTTAAAATCTTTTTCATTTGCAGTCAAAGTTTTCTTTGTTTACGTGCTTCGAACATTAACACAAAGCTGCACAAGTTAAGCCTAATTTTAAGTTTATAGATTAGTTAAACTCGCTCACAGCTGGCTCATGAACAACTCTGATCAAATAGTGCAGTTTGACAGTCACTCTTATAATGCACCAACAACTGCAGAGAACGACTTTTCATATTGCTACATTAAAATGGTGAGAACTGTAACCCGACGGAGACAAAGAGTCGGAACGCTAACAACACGGTCACAGCCCTCAAAGTGACTTTCAAACTACCTTGACTGTTTGGATCATCTCAGGTTTCCTGATCTGTTTTTATTTGAAAATTGTTCGTATCATTCAACTGTTCTGTTCATTCGCCACATATGCTTATTTTCCTTTTATAATTTTAGTCATCACCACACTAACTTGATGTTGTGGTAAATTAAAACATATCAAAGATATTTATTTCCTTCAGTCTCTTCTCTGGAATAACAAACGGCCTGCTTCACTGAGAAAATTATTTTGTTTTACTCGTCTGGTTCTAACAACTTTATTTTTACTGGTACTAGTTGTGACATAACTTCGTCTTTACCGGTGCTAGTTGTAACATAACTTTGTATTTGCTAGTAAAGTTTCAGCTCCCAATATTCTTTCACAGAGATCGCATTTTACTGAATAGATCGATATAAAACATCTTGTGTTAAAATTTCCTAAAAACATGAATAAATCATCAGAACTATATAAACTGTCTTAATGTCTTAAATCAAGCCTGAAAAATATCCGTTCACCATGTAAAACTGGGCAGATATTACAAACAGTAATGTTGTATTCAGTCTTCCAGATAGCGCTGTGTTTTAAATCCTCTAGTATTCATTTAAATGTATATCAAAATATTCAAAACAAAGCTCAAGAAACAATAAATAAATAATTAAACAAGACATATTTTTATAAATAGCTGATATGCAAATTTCTGAAGATGAAAACTGAATGGTTCTTTCGACTGATTCTCAGTTTACGCAATCTGTACATTAATAATAAATCCCACGATTCGATTTATATAACACGTGTCAATATGTTTAGATTATGTCTCACTGAATAAATCAAAACTAAATGTTTGTATGTTACTTATAAATATATCTATAAATTACCTCAACAAAAATGTCTCGCTTCGCTCTTTGTGGCTATAAATGCGTTACAAGTGTGACTGTCAAATCAATTTCTCTTTAGTTTATGAGTTCGATATTAGAAACAACTATCGTAAATAGTCCTGCTGTAGCTTTGAAGGAAAATTCGAAACAAACATAAGAAACTAATCAGAATCTAGTATGTTTCATTAAAAACTATCTTCAGTTTATAATATCTATATATAGTAATGGATATCGCTTTAAAATAGCGATGCGCCTTTCTTCTTCTGAAGTAAAGAAGACAATTCACCTTTTCGAAGCACTAGGATTTCATTGCTTGTTTTTTGTTTCATTGGCTATTTTTGTCTTTTTATTAATTTCATTTTTTTGTGTGTATCATACATCACTTGTCCGTATATTTAATGCTGATGACATTATAAGTTTGATGTAGTTTTTAATTTTAATATTATTCGATGCTATAAAAATTTTATAGTTTATATTAATCTTTAAAGTTTATATATATATATATATATATATATATATATACACACAAATGGCAATTGATATCACAAAAAAAGGAAAAAAACACCAATCAAAAACCGTTTTAGGCAAAACACAAACTTCTCCTATTGGTACAGCGACGAATGTGAAATTTTATAATATTAAAAACTAGGTTAAAATAACTTTTGTGGACACGTTTCAGACAGCCCATTTTGTTACTTTCTGCCTTACATTAAAAAAAAACAACCAACAACAATGAAATGCATGTAATCTTTAAATTTATAAAATATTTTTTGTAAAAGTAAAAAACAGTAATGGGCATTGGTTTCTTAACTTGTGGTATAAAATATGCATGATAAGTCAACACGGCTGTTTTCTATCATCATACATTCACTCGATACAATAACTTGGGGTAAATCAGATTATTATATGTAGCCTCTAAGTTAATTCTTTTTTTATATTTTTCATTCTTCTGTTTTGTTTTTGTTAAGTTCTACAAATTACATGTTCTGAGAAGAACTAAGAAGGTTTAGAAAATATATTTTGCACACTTGTTGTGAATCGTATAGTTTGGAACACGAATTGCACTGTTGAAACAAACAAACACTTTCCCAAGCCAGAGTTTTCAAACGCTACTTAATAAAATACTCACTTTTAAACAGTTTTAAAAAATCATCTAAGCGCAGAAAACTAAGGAAACCGGTTTTTCTTTCTTATTTAAACCTCTGCTTTTCATATTACGTGATACGGTTAGAAATATTCTGAAGGAATAGATAACATCTTTATATTTAAGACATGGATATATTTTCAAACATTAAACAAATGTAATTAAAATTATCATTGCTTCATTATTTGTTGTATTGGATTTCTTGATATATCCCTAGTTTCAAGTAGGATATTAACTATAACAAATGTTTTTATTAACATTTAATTACAGAAAATTTCGATCCACAGAAGAAAGAACCTGGTATTTTCTTTCCATTGCGCCCCTCAGTGACACAGAGTTACGTCTGCGGACATATACACTAAAAACCGGCTTTCGATACCCTGAGTAGACAGAACACAGAGAGACCTATGTTTATCTTTGTGCATAGCAGAAAAAAAAAATGTATCCTTTGCTTAAAAAGTCCTGACACAAACGGGTACTGGGCTTGAGTCACTTCCTTCCACTGTTTTGAGCCATCACACACTAACTGTTCATCCTATGCAAAGGTGTTTGTTCTAAACACAAAAATAAACGTAACTTTCGTTAGCCACATGGTATAATTAATAAGACTGAATAACTCTAGCCGTTTATTTAATTACTCATTGATCTTCTACCAAATTTCGACATTGTTTAAACCACTTTTTACACATGTATTCTCAAAACGGATAAATATTAAAATGTTAATGAAAATAAAGTACAGAAAAAGTTTCAATCTTCATAGATCAACTTCGAGTTAACAAAAAGACTTTTCTTGCTAAAAAACTTGGAATAAATGTTTTCTCCTATTAAACTCTCGACAGCACCACTAACATATCGAACAAACTGCAAGTCCTAAAAAGTTTGATCTGAAATATGGTTAAAAGATAAATAATTTTCCTGCTTTTAAAAATGCTGAATCTTGTAATTAAAAACAAGAAACAAATCTTTGTTACAAGCCAAAAAGGAATGAAGAAGGTATATAATTTTCTACGTGTACTTTCACCTATTTAGTTCACAACCAGTACATAACATATTATAGTAAATTTAACGGTGTCAGTGGAGATACAAAAATTCAACCATTTTCAGTCCGAGAACATTTTATAAACTGAGTTTCTTTGTTTGTTGTTTGTTTATTTGTTTTTTAATACCTTATCAAGCTAATAGAGTCGTAGGTAAGTACAAATTCAGATTTACGATATAACCTATTTGAATTATCCCCTCATTGGGCAGGGTTACACACTAGATACCCGAACGCAACTTTCCTTTAAAACAAGGCACCCTGGTCAAAATTAGAACTATAAAACTATTCCTACTTAGAAACCTACACAAATTACTTTTTATTTAAATACAATTTTAGGTAATATTGGGAATACAATGCCTTTATTACACGCTTGAAATATAAGTAATTCCAAAGATCAAAATTATAACTATTGAATAGACGTGCTGAGCTTGCGACAAATACCCCAGAATAAATAAATATTGTTTAGTTTTATATTTACGATCAACTTAAATATAAAAAATGCGAAAAACTTTCCGAAAGATAAAGTTTCCTTTATTTTTGAATTTCGCAAAAAGCAACACGAGGGCTATGTGCGCTACTTGTCCCTAATTAAACAGTGTTAGACTAGAGGGAGGGCAGTTAGTCATTACCGCCCACCGCCAACTCTCGACCTACTCTTTTACCAACAAATAGTGAGATTGACCATCACATTACAACGCCCCACTGCTGAAAAATGGACGAGCATGTTTGGTGGGAAGAGGAATCGAACCCTCAACCTTCGGATTACGAGTTGAGTGCCTAAACAACCTGGCCATGCCGGGAATAAGAAAATAAAGTATGGTGACCAGGGGCGTAGCCAAAAATGGACATTGGGGGGAGGGTAATTTCAGTGCTTGATGTAGGCGCGAAGCCATGTTAGGGGGGTCCGGGAGCATATCCTCCCATGGACATTTTTTAATAAAAATATGAAAAAAAGCATGAATTCTCCATTCTAAGACCACCTTTTTTACAAATTTCAAAATGGCACACTTAGGTGTTTGTCTTTTTTTTTTAATCATAAATAAATATATAGGCCTGTAATAGAAATTTAATTGAAAGTTTTCAAGCCCAGCAAAGTCGGCCTACAGTCGCGTCATCAACAAATAAAATATAGAATCACTCAGGAGAGTGCAAAATATATGTAAGTTGTCTATAATGTGTATTCAAATACCATGATTAGTGTATGTTCAGATTTCCTGGATTTCAAGAATTAGCTTCAAAAATAAACAGTGGATGTCACCGTGGCAGGCTGGCAGCATCATGGCACTAACCTAGTACCATTGGCGTCATCTATAGTGAATGATTCAAGAATATGACGTTGACTAACAGAGGTTGCGATAAACAATCATTCATTATGTCAAGCCTGAAAAAGCAATAAACACTGAATGGGTGCTTTAAACCCATTCAAATGGCTGAACCTGATCAATCTGTTGCAGCCAATCAGGTTGAATCAGAATTGTCAACTCAATTGTCAGAGTCATCAACGTGGCCTTCTATCAATGCTGCCACTACCATCTCAGGTCCAGTTTGAGACATTGGAAATTACATTTGTGATGATGTCAGCATTGGTAAACAGATAAGTCGACTCCTCGTTATATTAATTTTGTATTAAAAATCATACAAACACGGATGAGGTTCAGACTGAATATTCATTGCTTCTACTGATTGTAGGCCTACAGCCACAGGATGTTAGGCCTGCTTTGTGAAGTACAGCTCTATGTCTTTCTGTTCGAGGTTATTGTGCTCTCATAATAAACTTTTCTATGTGCAAAATAACTTAATTAGAACTATGTTTTTAAATCTCTGTTAGATAAACGCTGAAACCTAAAAATGTCTCATTGAGAATGCCTGGAAACCAAGGAGTGATTATGTTTTCCTCCATTGTGGTCCAAGAAAGCTGCGTTTTCAGCATCGTTGGCTTTCACAGTGGAGATGACAACTCTACAGTCAACATACAAAGAGTGTTTTTTGCAAGTACTACTGTCTTTCTCCTCCTGATGGTGCTGGTATTGGAAGCCAGAAATTGGGACAACTAGTGAAATTTCCATACACAAACTGAAAGTAGGCTGTTGAAGACTTCAATGCACAAGAATTGAAACAGTACCACCAAGACAGCAAAGAAAAAGCTAACAATTTTCTACAGGTCGTAAACACAAGTTCATCTGTGCACTTGCAGCTTGATGCAAATTACAAGCAAGAAATTGAACAGAACCGCCAATATTTAATACCTATTATTCATACTGTATTGCTATGTGGAAGACATGGTTTAGCTTTGAAGGGTAAATATCAATCTGGTCCAATGTTTGTTTGTAAAACTGATGAGGAGCCCATCAATAATGATGGGAATTTTCGGGCAGGTTTGCGTGACAGGGCAAAGAGTGATGTCAAGCTTTTAGCAAGCCTCAAGAGTACAGAGGAATGCTACGTATCTGAGTCCTCAAATTCAAAATGAAATTATCAATGCCTGTAATACTCATGTTCTTGATGCTTTGGTCAACAGGGTTAATGTTGCAAAGTGTTTCCCAATATTAGCTGATAAAGCAACAGATATTTCTGGCATTTAAAAGTTTTTCATTGTGTCTTAGATATTTGGATGCCAATGTCAACTCCGTTGCAATAAGAGAAGATTTTTGCAATTTATAACTGCTTATGATGTGACAGGTAGAATCTTGGTTAATGTTATCATAATCAATCTGACATAATATGTTATTGACATGGTTTGCCTGCAAGGACAAGGGTACGACGGTGCTGCCTCTATGTGTGGGAAATTCAATGGTGTCCAGAGACACATAACTGATAAATTTCCACTTGCACTCTATGTACACTGCAGTGTCCATTCCCTAAACTCGGCAATTTCTGATGGTTGTAAAGAATTTCCTGTGCAAAATTGCATGGTAGTATTTTCTAGCATTGACAACTTTCTTGATGCACCCAAACAAAGGCACGTTTTGGCTCTTTCGGTGGAGAATAAAACAATTGGGTCTAAAATAACGTTTGAAAGATAACCCGAAGATGTCTCTTGCCTGAAAGAAAATTTAATTATGTTGTTGAGTGGTTTCAAATCTTCTATGAACCAAGTGTTTCGGTTCTTTGAGGTTTTTGTCATGTTGTTCCTTGTTTCAAAATTTATGTTTTTTTGTGATAACCCGTACCATTGAAATTTCAAAATAATTAATAAATTATCATATTATGGAAATAAAAATGTTAATCACATTGTCACATTCTTTTAAGTGTAATTAAAAAACACGTTTATTCAAAGGGAAATTACTTTATAAAAAATATTATGTCTCAAGATAGTCTCGAGCCTTTGTGATTCTTCCTTTGGGTGGAAGGAAAGTTTTCGTCAAATAATGCTTTATTACATTCATCATATAACCCACGGAAAAAATGAGAAGAAAGTCGGTAAAGCACTAAGAAATCACCCAGTTACCCCATTCAGTATGAAATACTTGATCTTTTCACATTTAAAGAACACTAACCCATCAAAATATTTAAAACTGGAATGAACCATTTTAAGAGATATTCGATTATGGCATTTATTTGTTTGTTTTTTAATTTCGTGCACCCCGCTAGTAAGCGGTATGTCTCCGGACTTACAACGCTAAAATCAGGTGTTCGATTCCCCTCGTTGGGCTGAGCAGATCGCCCTTTGTGGGTTTGCTATACGAAAAACACACAAACGCATTTGTGAATTTCGCGCACAGCTACTCGAGGGCTATCTACGCTAGCCGTCCCTAATCTAGCAGTGCCAGACTAGACGAAAAGCAACTAGTCATCATCACCCACCGCCAACTCTTAGGCTACTCTGTTACCCACGAAGAGTAGGGTTGACCGTCACATTATAACGTCCCCACGACTAAAAGGGTGAGCAAATTTGGTGCGACCATGATTAGAACCCGCGACCCTCAGATCACGAGTCGAACGCCTTAACACACTAATACTATCTTAAATGAATAATGCTTTTCACAACCTTTACATAAGTTTTATTGTACGTTATTAGAAGCATAAGTTTTCAGAAACATAAGTGATAAAATAAAGGTTATTGAAATGTCTGTTCCGATAGCCTCCTGGTAAGCGGTGATAAACAACCACTAACCATATATCGCTGTATAAAAACAACACTATTATATTTTTAATATACTTATTGCAATGTACGAAACAAAACTGTTCATTAAACTGACAAAAAGAACTCGCCTAGCTTACAAACGCTCTTCGTTTAAGGTTTTCATACTGTGACCACGAAACCATACCTACAGTCTCAAAGAAAAAACTGTTCAACTGATAAAAGTAGAATATGAACTTAGGTTCAGGGTTTAGATGAACATTATAAAACTTTAGCTTGTCTAATCTGTATTAGAAACACAGCTCGTTCATTTAACATTAAATTGGTGTTTGAAATTTTAAAAAAATTGCACGGTTTTAAATTTAATTGTACGGAAATATTATACCCACATGTTTTTTATTAACCACGAAATGAACGTGCAAATATTTCATATATACACACTTCTGTTAGCTGAATCTATTCTGTTTCATGTGACATTATTATAACCCTAAGAACCCTTTTGACTTTAACTGTTCACGTTCATTATTTGTTCTTTTTCTTCTTCAGCGCAATTTTGGCTCACAGATAATTGCCACCAGAGGTTACCTTACAAGTAAAACATAGAATACCATATAAGATTTCTGCATTAGTTGTTAAACATGGTTAAAGGCTATGATTTTATCGACATTTCGTACCCGTTTTAAAGAAAAAAAATTCCGAATAAAGTTTTCCATTCTCAGAACTTGACATGAAATAAACCTTCAATATTATCGTCATATTCACCTCCCCCAGGAACTTAACGGTAAATCTGGGGACTTATAACGCGAAAAATGTAGTTTTGATACCCCGTTGTGGCCACACGTAGATTATCATTTGTGTCGCTCATTTAAATACCCAAATAATATTTAAACGAAACCATTAAAATATTCATCTTTAGAAACAATAACCTCTTTTTTATGTTTTTTTATCGAAATAGTAACACAAAACTAAAATTCACATCAAGTTCGCCTTAACCTCTGTTTCTTTCTTTCCTGACTGAAAAATCTGTGGATTCTGACTGTTTTTCTTGTGAAGGTGAACTTAGTTTCCAGTATAAGACGCTACTTACTGATGTCTTTACTGTTAAAAGTACGCCGTTTTGTTTTATCTTTGTTAAAGTGGAGGATGAACCATGAGCTATGCACTTTGCACCTATAGCATCGCTCGATTCCAACAATATACGTTCTCAAGTTTGCCTCCAAAATCTGAAAAATAACTCATTAACATAAGTTATTTATTTATTTTTTATAAAATTTAACTTCAAACATTAACCCACTGACAAGATCGGAAATTCTTATTGTTGATATTATATACAAATACATTTCTATTTATCAGTGAATATATGACAACTGTTGAAAATTTTGGTCCCAACGTGTAACATTTTATTAGATTAAAAGATATATTTGGTTGTTCTTAGCACAGCAAGAATACCCAAAAGTTTTAAAGTATTTTGCAAACAATTTTAAACATTCTTACTTTTACAACAAGAAGAAAGGTACATATTCTGTCTAGATTATATTTTAGGTCTCTCAATAAGTGTCGTTACAGATCTAGTTCCCCCTGTTCTTAATACACAATAACATACTCCATTTTCTATTTGCCATAAGCTTCCTTCTCTCAGACTGCATCTACAGTTTGAAGGTAACAATTTATAGATGTTTCTTCTGATGTGTATCAACAGCCACTCGGTTCTGGCAAATCCCTGCCGATATCGTACATTTCTGTTGTAGTCTTCCAAAAAAGGTATCGTTTCATTGGAATCTTCAGTGTTCTCAACAGTTAAGGCTAGAAAATAATGCAATTGCTCTGTGGAAAGTGTTACTTTTGCTATTGAATGCCTGAAATTGTTTCCACGAAGGCTGGAACCAGAAAGCTGTAGTTTTAACGATAAATTTCTACAAGACGAATTATTCGGACAAGACTTTGTTATCGGGAGCAGGGATCTTTCTAAAACTGATTTCATAGTATTTTCTATGTAGCTCATCCTCAAACGTTGAGTCTGATTTCTGAAAATAGTAAAGCAATGACTAATTAATAAAAATACAGTTCTTTAGATATATCTAATAATGTGTTTTTAAAGACATCAACTTTAAATGCGTGGTACAAAAATCACTGAGGTAGGGTTGAGAAAAGTGTACTTTTATTTTAACTCTTCAAAAACATAGTTTTGAAATAATTCCTTACCGTTCCAGGAGTGTTTGGAGACTTATCTTTGTCACACGTACAAAGGTTAAGTACTAGGGAATGTGGGTTATTAAACATGTTCTTATTTGTTCAGTCACTTCAGGAGTATTTGTAATACTAATAACTATAGTACATTAGATAGGGGAAGAAAAATAAAATTGAGAACGGCACGTGGATTACACGACCAGGTCAAAGTGTCTGGAATTCAAGTACACTCGACTTTAATTTTAAAATATTGATCACAAATGTTTTGTTTAACTCTTTGAATAATGGATAATGATCAGTATCTTAAAAACCATACCCACATCTGAAATAACGGGGCATCTTCAGAATCATTACACCTCTTTAATCCTGAGATGCACAACAAGCTGCTAGGCTACGTCCAGTCCAGAGGGAAAGAACAACAGATCACAATAATGTATTGTTATACATAAATATAATCGCTAATAGGTTTCCTAAAAAACAATTAGAGTAAATTTTATCAAATATTCCCTTCACTTACTTATCTTGATTTATATCAGCGACGGAAAGTTCAAGCAATAATATAATATACGGTAAGTAGGACACAATCTTCATTTCAATTTGAATTTTCACTTGCCTCGTATCTACGACAGTTTTACACAAAACTTTAACGAAAACAAAAAGTAATTTGTACTTTCTCTCTTCTTCTCTCTCAGATACTGTGTTTCGATCCGAATAAAAATGAACTGATATATATATATATATGTACTACGGTACAGGAAACAATAGAAACGTAGGTTGTGTTTATTTAGTATAACAAAAAGAACGTGTTTATTCATGTTCTGTCGTTTCCGAATGGTTTAGTTTTACTTTTAACAGCGTAAGTTCCTTGTTATAGAATTAATTGACAATTTCTGAAAACATTCGGTTACTAATACTTCAATATTTACAATAAACGTAAACTATTTAGTGATGTCAAACTCTGATTGGCGCGTGTTCCAAAAAAAAACATTACTTATACAACATCGTCATTCGTCCACTGAAGTTATTACATTGTATTAAATCCTTATTCGTGTGCTTCCTCATAGTGAACGAAAAGATTGTGTGTGTGTTCGAGTTTAATATATTGTTCCAACTGAATATTTTCAAAGTCATAGAAGAAAAAGCAAGGTAAAATTGTTAGTATTCGTTTCTTCAACAGTTGGACATCACCTGTATCAGCAACGTTTTCGGCCTTAATGCTAACAATATCTCACGAGGTTCAACCACCTTAGAAGGTTTTTAACTAGTCTTAGACCCGTATACTCAGCTAATAATTGAAAATAGCATGTAAATAAAAATATAATAATAAATATATATGAAACAATACTGTTAATTAAACTAACAATAAAGAACCTGTCTGCTTATAAACGCTCTCTCAGATTTTCATGCTGTGACCAGGAAACCACACGTGCAGTCTGAAAAGAACTGTTTTAACTAAGAAAAGCAGAATGTGAGAGTAGGTTCAAGGTCTAGATGAACATTATAAATTCTTAGGCTATCTAATCTGGTGTTAGAAACACAGATCCTTCAAATAACGTTAACATCAATCATACATTTGTATTATCTTCTCGTGGACAAAAGACATTTTCACGCCAAATTTCGTGAATATCCATAAACAAGGCAAAGAAGTGGTTAAAAAAACGCGCAAACGCTGTTGTAAAATCGTATTGGTTGAGAATACGTGATTGAATAAAAGTGTCACATATTAGCATCAAGCAAGATAAATTCAGCTAACAGAAGTGTGTGTATGAGAAATATGTGTGTATTCATTTAATGGTTAATGAAAGAGATGTAGGTATAATGTTTCCGTACAATTAAATTTAAAACCGTGAAATTTTGACAGTGTTTACTAACACCAATTTATTATTAAATGAACGAGCTGTGTTTCTAATACACTTTAGAAATCCTAAAGTTTTATAATGTTCATCTAGACCCTAAACTTAAGCTCACATTCTGCTTTTATTAGATAAAACAGTTACCATTCAAAAAATGAAATGTTATAAGATTGAATGTTTCAGTAAGAAAGAAAGAGATAAAACTCATCGGTTAAATTAAACATTAAAATACATTATTGTTAATTTAGTACATAATTAACGTTGACATACGTTTCTATTTCAGAAAGTTTTTCTCATCTTATTTTCTTTTGGTTGGTCGTACCTGTAAAACTAAACAATATTTATTTATTCTTGGGTATTAGTTGAAAGCTCAACACGTGTATTCAACAGCTATATTTTGTTCTTTGAATTATTTTTATTTCAAGTAAAGTGCAATTCGTGATTCTTAACAATACGAGTGTGCAAAATGTTCTTTCTGAATTTTCTTCGTTCTTATCAGATTTCGAAACCTAAACGAAAAGAAACAAAAAAATTAATTAGCTTGCAGTCTAGATATCATTTAGTAATTATATAATTATTTCATTTACCCCAAGTTATTGTTCCGATGATAGAATACAGCCGTGTTGACTTATCATGCACATTTTACATTACAAATTAAGAAACCAATGTCCGTTATTGTTCTTTAATTTGATAATAAATATTTCATACATTTAAAGATCAAAAGTAGTCATTTGTTGTCGATTTTTGTTTTGCTTTGTTGTGAGAGACAAAACTAATAATGGGCTTTCTTTGATGTGAGTACGAATGGTATCGTAACAAAATTTTTAATATTATAACCTTTAAGATTTACCCCTCCGACACGGAGAGGCGTTCATGTTTTGCTTGTTTTTTTATTTAGAATTAAAAAACTCACCATGTGCTCATCTTACCACGGGTATCGAAACCGGGTTCTAAGTAGCGTAAATACACAGATATACCACTATGCCACATGGAGGCGATTGTGGTTTGCCTACAACGGTTTTCGATTGGTGTCTTTTTATTTCTTTTGCATCTGTTGCTATTTTAATACTTATGAAAATATTAAAGGTTTAAAAGTTTTTACAGCATAGAATAACATTGTAATTAAAAGCTACATCAAACTTATAATGACATCAGTAAAATTTGTACGGACAAGTGAGATATATTGTAAGAAAAAACAAAGTGACAAAAAGAGAGAAAAAATGGCTAACCACATAGAAAACAAGCAATGAAATCATAATGCTTCCAAAAGGTGAATAGCCTTCTTTATTATCGAGGAAGACAGGCACATAGTTATTTTAAAGCAATATATATGAGTAAGTGAGATAATTTATAATGAAACATACTAGATCCTTATTTGTTTCTTAAGTTTATTTGGAATATTCCAATAAAGCTATTCGGGGGATACATGCGCTAGTCGTTTCTAATGTCGAACTCATAACCTAAAGGGAAAGCAGATACTCAACAGCACAACGCCATCTGTTTGGCTATTCTAATCGGATAGTGGGATTTGACTGTCACACTTATAACGCATCGACAGCCCCAAAGTGCTTAGCGAGATATTTTAATGTTGAAGTAAATTATAGATATGTATAAAAGTAATATTCAAACAATTAGTTTTGATTTATTCAGTGAGACATAAACTAAACATATTGACACATGTTATATAAATTTGATCGAGGAATTTATTATTAATTTACAGATTGCGTAAACTGAGAATCAGTCGTAAGAACCATTCAGTTCTCATCTTCAGAAATTAACATAACAGCAATTTATAAAAGTGTGTGTTGTTTAATTACTTATTTATAGTTTCTTGAGCTTTGTTTTGAATATTTTGATATACATTTACATGAATACTAGAGGATTTAAAACAACGCGCTATCTAGAAGACTGAATATAACATTACTGTTTGTAATGTCTGCCCAGTTTTACATGGTGAACGAATATTTTTCAGGCTTGATTTAAGACATTAAGACAGTTCAAGTAGTTCTGATAATTTATTCATGTTTAAAGGAAATTTTAACACAAAATGTTTTATAACGATCTGTTCAGTAAAATGCGATCTCTGTGAAAGAACATTGGGAGCTGAAACTTTACTAGCAAATACGAAGTTATGTTTCAACTAGTACCAGTAAAGATAAAGTTGTTACAACCAGACGAGTAAAACAAAATAATTTTCTCAGTGAAACAGACCGTTTGTTATTACAGAGAAGAAACTGAAGGAAATAAATACCTTAGATATGTTTTAATTTACCACAACATCAAGTTAGTGTGGGATAACTAAAACAATAAAACAAAAATAAGTATATGTGGCGCATGAACTGAAGAGTTGACTGATACGAACAATTTTCAAATAAGAACAGATCAGGAAACCTGAGATGATCCAAACAGTCAAGGTAGTTTGAAAGTTACTTTAAGGGCTGTGACCGTGTGTTAGCGTTCCGACTCTTTGTTTCCGTCGGCTTATAGTTCTCACCATTGTAACGCAGCAATATGAAAAGTCGTTCTCAATAGTTGTTGGTGCATTATAAGAGGAGCTGTCAAACTGCACTATTTAATTAGAGTTGTTCATATGCCAGCTGTGAGCGAGTTTGAGTGATCAATAAACTTAAAATTTGTCTTAACTTGTGCAGCTTTGTGGGAATGTTCGAAGCACGTAAACAAAGAAAACTTTCACTGAAAATGAACGAGTTTTTAAAATGAAGCTTGTATTTTGAGACATTTTGTTTCTTTTACAAATCTTTTATTTCGCTTAGCTTCTCTATAGCGTCTAATTACAAGTTGTTCTCTCTTACAAATTTTAATATCAGTGATAAAAATTCAGTGTTGGAGATAAGATGTCGAATACTTCTTTAGTTATAAATATTTTGTTTTGATGCTTTCACCATTCAAAGTACTCCCACTTTGTACTTTTTAATACCCGAACATTTTGCCTTAAGGCCCGACTTGGCCAGGTGGTTAGGGCGCTCAACTAGTTATTTGAGAGACGTTGGTTCGTATCCCCTTTACACCAAACATACTCTCCCTTTAAGCCATGAGACATTATAATGTGACTGTCAATACCACTAGTCGTTGATAAAAGAGTAACCCAAGAGTTGGCGGTGAATGGTGATGACCAGCTGCTTCCCATCCAGTCTTACACTGGAAAATTAGGGACGACGGCCATAGATAGCGTTCGTGTAACTTTGTGCAAAATAAAAAAAAACGATCTTTAAATTGGTACACACATGTAAAAATAAGTGTACAATTGTAATATATCCCAAATAGACGTATAAAAAAGAAAAATATCCTCCGTTTCTTTGTGAATTATTTTCGTACATCAAAAGTTGTCTCCTTTATATATAACCGGCCTGATATTGCCAAGGGGATAAAGCACTCGTCACATAACTTGAGAGTCGCGTGTTCAAATCTCTGTCACACCAAACATGCTCGCGCTATTAGTCAAGGGACATTATAATGTACCTCGAGAATAGAGAAAAATAGAGTTCTTCGTAACAGGAAACGGAGGCGAAACGGCAAAATGAGACTCGTTTTGCAAGTCGACATGACCACAGGATAAAAACTGCGCGAAGTTGAGGGTTTCACATCCCGTAATAACAATATTTTTCTCGTAATGCAATTGGTTAGTCGTCGAAACGTTCTGCAGTTTGGGTTTTCTGCTGCCACGAAGAGAACTGGAGAGAAAGAAGGCTGTTTTCATCGTAACGTGGTGTATTTTTTGCTTAAATCGTTGAATAAGCAGCTACACAAATATTCTTCATCAGAAAGAATTGTGACAGAAATATCTGATGGTCCAGAATTTATCACTAAAGAAATATATGGGACAGGAATGTTATTTGAGATTTAATTTTTTTTAGAAGTAGCGATTTTTTTTTCCTACAGTGATCATTTACTTGGAGTATAATTAAGCCACTGTTTTGTTACAAAGAGAAATATTCTCTTCAGCAATGAGTGGAGGCAGTTATTGGAGCAAAGTTATTATTAAAAATTTAGTTTTGAGCTGTAAACTGTCTAGAGGTTTTGTGTTTTTTATAATGTGATCTCTGGGTCAAAGAAAGTTCTTGATTGAGAACACGGAATTGAATAAAAGTGTCGCATTCAAATTTATAAAAAATTATCTCAGAATGCATTTTTTTGACACAAACACACACACACACAATATTTTCTTTAACTATGAAGAAGCACACGAATAAGGATTTAATACAATGTAATAACTTCAGTCGACGAATGACGATGTTGTATAAGTAATATGATTTTTGGATCACGCGCCAATCGGAGTTTGACATCACTAAATAGTTTACGTTTATTGTAAATATTGAAATATTAGTTACCGAATATTTTCAGAAATTGTCAATTAATTCTATAACAAGAAACTTACGCGGTTATAAGTAAAACTAAACTATTCCGAAAAGACAGGACATGAATAAACACGTTTTATTTTTTTGTTATATTAAATAAACACCACCTATATATATATATATATATATATCAGTTGATTTTAATTCGGATCGAAACACAGTATCTGAGAGAGAAGAAGAGAGAAAGTACAAATTATTTTTCGTTTTTGTTAAAGTTTTGTGTAAATTGTCGTAGATATCACGTGGCTTATCCGAGGCAAATGAAAATTCAACTTTTAATGAAGATTGTGTCCCACTTACCGTATTTCATGTTATTGCTCGAACTTTCCGTCGCTGATATAAGTTAAGATAAGTAAGTGAAGGGAACATTTGTTAAAATTTACTCTAATTATTTTTGGGAAACCTATTCCGGGTTCCTTTAGCGATTATATTTATGAATAACAATACATTATTATTATCTGTTCTTCTTTCCCTCCGGGCTGGACGTAGCCTAGCAGCTTGTTGTGCATCTCAGGATGTGATGATTCTGAAGATGCTCTGCTATTTCAGATGCGAGTACGATATAAAGATACCATTCAATTGTCCATTATTCGAAGAGTTAAACAAAACATTTGAGATCAATATTTTAAAATTGAAGTCAAATTTACTTGAATTCCAGACACTTTGACCTGGATGTTTATTCCACGTGCCGTTCTCAATTTTATATTTCTTCCTCTACCTAATGTTCTATAGTTATTAGTATTACAAACACTTGTGAAGAGACTGAAGAAATAAGAACATGTTTAATAACCCACATTCCCTTGTACTTAACCTTTGTACGTGTGACAAAGATAAGTCCCCAAGTACTCCTGAAACGGTAAGGGGTTATTTTAAAACAATATTTGTGAAGAGTTAAAATAAAAGTACACTTTTCTCAATCCTACCTCAGTGATTTTTGTACCACGTATTTAAAGTTGATGTCATTAAAAACTCATTGCTAGATATATCTAAATAACTGTATTAATATTAATTAGTTTTTGATTTACTATTTTCAGAAATCAAACTCAACCTTTGAGGAGGAGCTACATAGAAAATACTATGAAGTCAGCTTTAGAAAGATCTCTGCCCCAGATAAGAAAGACATGTCCGAAGAATTCTTCTTGTAGAAATTTATCGTTAAAACTACAGCTTTCTGGTTCCAGCCTTCGTGAAAACAATTTCAGGCATTTTATTGCAAAAATAACACTTTCCACAGAACAATTGCATTATTTTTTATCCCTAACTGTTGAGAACACTGAAAATTCCAATACGATGCCTTTTTTGGAAGACTACAACAGAAATGTACGATATCGGCAAGGATTTGCCAGAACCGAATGGCTGTTGATACATATCAGAAGAAACATCTATAAACTGTTACCTTCAAACTGTAGATGCAGTCTGAGAGAAGGAAGCTTATGGCAGATAGAAAATGGAGTATGTTATTGTGTATTAAGAACAGGGAGAACTAGATCTGTAAAGACACTTATTGAAAGGCCTAAAATATAATCTGGGCAGAATATGTACTTTTCTTCTTCTTGTAAAAGTAAAGAGTGTTTAAAATTGTTTACCAAATACTTTAAAAGTTTTGGGTATTTTTGCTGTGCTCAGAACAATCAAATATTACTTTAAATACAATAGAATGCTACACGTTGGGACCAAACTGTTCAACAACTGTTAAATATTTATTAATAAATAGAAATATATTTGTGCATAATATCAAAACTAGAAAATTACGATCTTGTCAGTAGCTTAATGTTTGAAGTTCAATTTTATAAAAAATAAATAAAGACCTTATGTTGATCACTTATCTTCGAAATTTTGAAGGCAAACTTGAGGGCTTATAATGTTTAAAATACTCTAATCGATTTACGCTGTGGGTAAAGTGCATCGAACATTTTCCACTTTAACAAAGATAAAACAAAACGGCGTGCTTTTAACAGTAAAGACATCAGTAAGAATCGTGTTATACTGGAAACTAAGTATCACCTTGACGAGAAAATAAGTCAGAATCTACAGATTTTTCAATCAGGAAAGAAACTAACAGAGGTTAAGGCGAACTTGATGTGAATTTTAGTTTTGTGTAACGATCTCGATAAAAAACATAAAAAAGAAGTTATTGTTACTAGAGATGAATATTTTAGTAATTTCGTTCAAATATTATTTAGATATTGAAATAAGCGACACAATGGACTATCTACGTGTGGCCACAACGGTGTATCAAAACTAAATTTTTCGCGTTATAAGTCCCTAGATTTACCGTTAAGTTACTAGGGGAGGTTAATATGACGGTAATATTGAAAATTTATTTCATGTCAAGATCTGAGAATGGAAAACTTTATTCGGAAAAATTTTTCTTTAAAAAGGGTACGAAATGTCGGTAAAATCTTAGCCTTTACTCATGTTTAACAACAAATGTGGAAATCTTGTATCTATTCTATGTTTTATTTGTAAGGTAACCCCTAGTGGCAGTTATCTGTGAGCCAAAATTGACTGAAGAAGAAAAAATAATGAACGTAGAACAGTTTAAGTCAAAACGGTTGTTAGGGTTATAATAATGTCACACAAAGCAGGATAGATTCAGCTAACAGAAATGTGTAAATGTGAAATATTTGCATGTTTATTTACTGGTTAATAAAAGTTTGTTTGTTTGTTTTGGAATTTCACACAAATCTACTCGAGAGCTATCTGTGCTAGCCGTCCCTAATTTAGCAGTGTAAGACTAGAGGGAAAGCAGCTACTCATAACCTCCCACAGCCATCTCTTGGGCTACTCTTTTACCAACGAATAGTGGGATTGACCGTCACATTATACACCCTCACGGCTGGGAGGGCAAGCATGTTTAGCGCGACGCGGGCGCGGACCCGCGACCCTCGGATTACGAATCACACGCCTAACGCGCTTCGTTTGCCAGGCCCAATTAATAAAAGACATGTGGGTATAATATTTCCGTACAATTAAATTTAAAACCGTGCAATTTTTTTAACATTTACAAACATCAATTTAATGTTAAATGAACGAGCTGTGTTTCTAATACAGATTAGACAACCTAAAGTTTTATAATGTCAATCTAAACCCTGAAGGTGAGCTCATATTCTGCTTTAATCAGTTAAAAGTTTTTGTTTTTCAGACTGTACGTATGGTTTCGTGGTTACAGAATGAAAACCTTAAATGGAGAGTGTTTCTAAGCGAGGCGTGTTCTTTATTATTGGTTTAATTAACAGTTTTGTTTCCTACATTGCAATAAGTATATTAACAAATATATTAGTGTTGTTTTTAAACAGAGATAAATGGTTAGTGGTTGTTTACCACCGCTTACCAGGAGGCTATCAGAACAGACATTTCAATAACCTTTATTTCACCACTTATATTTCTGAAAATAATAACGTACAATACAACTTATGTAAAGGTTGTGAAAAGCATTATTTATTTAAGACAGTACCAGTGTGTTAAGGCGTTCGACTCGTAATCCGAGGGTCGCGGGTTCGAATCCTGGTCGCGCCAAACTTGCTCACCCTTTTAGTCGTGGGGGCATGATAATGTGTTGGTCAATCCCACTCTACGTTAGTAACAGAGTAGCCCAAGAGTTGGTGGTGAGTGGTGATGACTAGCCGCCTTCCCTCTAGTTTTGCACTGCTAGATTACGGACGGCTAGCACAGATAGCCCTCGAGTAGCTGTGCGCGAAATTCACAAATGTGTTTGTGGGGTTTTCGTACAGCAAAGCCACAAAGGGCGATCTGCTCAGCCCACCGAGGGGAATCGAACCCCTGATTTTAGCGTTGTAAGTCCGGAGACATACCGCTGTACTAGCGGGGAGCACGAAATTAAAAAACAAACAAATAAAAGCCAATATCGAATATCTCTTAAAATGGTTTATTCCAGTTTTAAATATTTTGATGGGTTAGTGTTCCTTAAATATGAAAAGATCAAGTATTTCATACTGAATGGGGTAACTGGGTGATTTCTTAGTGCTTTACCGACTTACTTCTCATTTTTTCCGTGGGTTATAGGATGAATGTAATAAAGCTTTATTTGACGAAAATTTTCCTTTCCCCCAAAGGAAGAATCACTAAAGTTCGAGACTATCTTGAGACATAATATTTTTTCTAAAGGAATTTCCCTTTGAATAAACGTGTTTTCTATTTACACTTTTAAAAGAATGTGAAAATGTGATTCACATTTTTATTTCCATGATATCATAATTTATTAATTATTTTGAAATCTCAATGGCACGGGTTATCACATAAAAACATAAATTTTGAAACAAGGAACAACATGACAGAAATCTCAAAGAACCGAAACACTTAGTTTATAGAAGATTTGTAACTACTCAACAACATAATTAAATTTTCTTTCAGGCAAGAGACATCTTCGGGTTATCTTTAACCGTGATGTATATCTGATATAATTTGTTGTTACATCTTGTTTTAGTATTATCATTGAAAAAATAAAAAAGTTATAAGATCGACTGTTTCGATAAAAAAGAAAGAGATAAAACACACCGGTTAAATTGAACATGTTAATGTTCATTATTGTTTCGTTGGTGTTTTAACCCCCAAATTTCCCCTTTGATCCAAATTATTTAGACAAGTTTAGTTGCCATCTGTGAAGTTTCATAAAGATCCGTCATGCAGATAATTTCACACACAAGAAATGGTCAAATGCAAATTTTTGATCGAACACTCTTTCAATACAACAAGTTTAGTCAGAACTAGAGAAAGACAATCAAATATCTATGAAAGGCTCAAACGCCTGTTCGTTCTTGCCAGGACATCTACAACACAGTTTTGTTCAACTTTAGTATCACGATGAATGTATAATGAGGCCAGGCCATTCAATCGATCTTCAGTGGTGGCATTTCTCAAATACGTTTTGAGTCTTTTGAGAGTTAAAAACGAACGCTCCACAGAGCTCGTTGACACAGGCAGCGTATTAAATACATTCAACAATCTGGAAATGATTCGAAACACTTCTACATTGCACATTGGATATGCATCTATGACATTTTTTGGTCTGTTGTTCGAAAGTGATTTGTACCAAACCCTCAGTTCTTCTACTGCAGCTAGTGAAGTGCTGTCAATGTCAGCCTTGTGTACGTTGACCAACTCTCTAATTTGGCCACATTGTTGTGTTGTAGGTTCTGACGGTTCTGTGGTAGATCCTGATGGTAGTAGACACATGAAGTTTGTAAGGAGAGTTTTGTGACTTGACAGACGGTCATATATTTGTGAAAGAAAGTGATCAATAAATGGTATAAATACAACGATACAAAAGTACTCCTCAGAACTAGTGGTTTGTGCGTTAGCACGTTACATCTGTATTTTAGCCTGCCTTGGCATTATGATGCTAATTTGAAGCTCACTACACAGAGTTTGAGTCTCACAGAAAATGTTGTTAAATTTATCCACAGCATAATTTCTGAGTGAACGGATTAAATCTTCCACTATTTCTCCGTGATGCATCACAGAACTTAAATCAATGTTCTGTTGCTGCAGTAAGTTGCACAGAGGTAAACTAAAGGGAAACAATTTATCAATGGTAAGTTGAGTGATGATGAATTCTGGCTGTGTTATAGAACACAACAATTGGTTGGTTTGCGCGGCAGAATCTCTGTCAGGCCAACCTGATATGGTCTCAAGGGCATATGCAACTGCATGGATTAATACTAGAAAGATAATGACTGAGTCATGCCTCTCAACCCACCGGGTGAAGCAGAGATCTTTCAAACGTTTTTTTCGACCCAGTTGTTTTATTCTCCACCGAAATAGCCAAAACGTGCTTTTGTTTGGGTGTATCGAGAAAGTTGTCAATGCTAGAAATTACTACCATGCAATTTTGCACAGGAAATTCTTTACAAGCATCAGAAATTGCCGAGTTTAGGCACTGTACACTGCAGTGTTCATAGAGTGCAAGTGGATATTTATCAGTTATGTGTCTCTGGACACCATTGAATTTCCCACACATAGAGGCAGCACCGTCGTACCCTTGTCCTTGCAGGTAAACCATGTCAATACCATATTATGTCAGATTGATTATGATAACATTAACCAAGATTCTACCTGTCACATCATAAGCAGGTATAAATGGCAAAAATCTTTTCTTATTGCAACAGAGTTGACATTGGCATGCAAATATCTAAAACACAGTGAAAAACTGTTCAATGCCAGAAATATCTGTTGTTTTATCTGCTAATATTAGGAAAAACTTTGCAACATTAACCCTGTTCACCAAAGCATCAATAACATGAGTATTACAGGCTTTGATAATTTCATTTTCAATTTAACGACTCAGATACGTAGCATTCCTCTGTACTCTTGAGGCTTGCTGAAAGCTTGCCCTGTAGCGCAAAATTGCCCGAAAATTCCCATCATTATTGATGGGCTCCTCATAAGTTTTGTTTGCGTTCCGACTCTTTGTCTCCATTTTAATACAGCAATATCAAAAGTCGTTCTCTATAGTTGTTGGTGCATCATAAGAGTGACTGTCAAACTGCACTATTTCATTAGAGTTCTTCATAAGCCAGCTGTCACCTAGTTTCACTAATCTATAAACTTAAAATTAGGCTTCACTTGTGCAGCTTTGTGGGAATCTTCGAAGCACATAAACAAACAAAACTGTGACTGCAAATGAATTAGTTTTTAAATATAAGCTCGTATTTTGAGACACTGTGTTTCTTTTACAAATCTTTTATTTCGTTTGCCCACTCTATAGCGTCTCATTACAATATGTTTTCTCTTACAAATAACAGTAATAAAAATTCAATGTTGGAGATAAGATGTCGAATACTTCTTTAGTTATAAATATTTTCTTTTGATGCTTTCTTCCTTCAAAGTACCCTCACTTTATACTATCTAATAACCGTACCTTTTCCCTTAAAGCTCGGCTTGGCCAGGTGGTTAGGGCGCTCGACCAGAGCAGAGCCGTTGGTTCGTATCCCCTTCACACGAAACATGCTCCTTCTTTAAACCATGGGACATTATAATGTGACGGTCAATACCACTAGTCGTTGATAAAAGAGTAACCCAAGAGTTGGCGGCGAATGGTGATGACCAGCTGCTTCTCCTTCAGTCTTACACTGGAAAATTAGGGACGGCGGCAATAGATTGCGCTCGTGTAACTTTGTGCAAAATAAAAAAAAACACGATCTTTAAATTGTTACACACGTGTAAAAGTAAGTTTACATTTGTAATATATCCCAAGTATACGTATAAAAAAGAAAAATATCATCCATTTCTTTGTTAATTATTTTCGGACATAAAAAGTTGTCTCCTTTATATATAACCGGCCTGATATTGCCAGGGGGATAAAGCACTCGACACGTAACTTGAAAGTCGCGTGTTCGAATCTCTGTCACACCAAAGATGCTCGCCCTTTTAGTCGAGGGACATTATAATGTACCTCGAGAATAAGAGAAATAGAGTTCTTCGTAACAGGAAACGGAGGCGAAACGGAAAAATGTGACCCGTGTTGCAAGACTACATGACCGCAAGATAAAAACTACGCGAAGTTGAAGGTTTCACATCCCGTAATAGAATATTATTCCAATGTCATCCAAGCAAGAAGTCCATTATAATATGAATATTTACAACTGTGACTTAGGTTTGTTCAGTGTATTATCTGTCATTTTCGGATATTTTTTGTTAATTGGAACTTTAGGAAATGAAATATGATATCAGAGAAATTTCAACATTTACAATGAGAAATATTTGTATGCATGATCATACACAGATATGAGGATATATTTTGTCTATTGTATACTGAGGAACATCACAATTTATATGGGTTAGTGTATATAATAAGTTATGTAATATGTGATGAAATAAAAAGCTGCGTGAGAGTTATAACCCGACTCAGTTCACTGAAAGTTTCTGTTTTGTGCCTTCATCAAGTTGAAGCACATGATTAATTTTTATAAGTCGTTAGTGTTGTGCTGATACCAAACACTACAATAAATATATTTTAAATACTCATGGGAAAGGTTGGATATAGAGTGTTAATTTTCTAATGTTGCTGTTGAATAATAAAACTGTAACCAAAATAGATAATTGTGTTTTAAAACGTAATATATGTTACAAGCTTTTGATGGATTTTGCTTAGAGTTTTTGTTATATGTTAGAACGAGGTCTAAATTTGTTAATAATTGTTTCGAATATCATAAGATACAACCCAATGACTGCGAATTTAAAACGTTTTAGAGTGATAAGAATGTACACCAAGCAAAAATTATTTGAAAGTTTTAGCTTTTCTTGACGTCTTTATCACACGTGACAGTGGCACAGCGGTATGTTTGTGGACTCACACTGCAAAAATCTTGGTTTCGATAACCGTGATAGGCAGAGCACCGATCAAGGATTGTGAAGTTTTGTGCTTAACCCTACACAAGTAAGCTTGTTAACTACAAACTTTATTAACTTTCACATGAAAGTTTTCGTTGATTTCGATGTATGGCGAAAATATTGAAACCATGTTTGTTTGTTTACGTATTACGCGCAAAGCTACATGAGAGATATATGCGTTAGCCGTCCATAATTTTGGAATATAAAACAAGAATAAAGGCAGCTAGTCATCACCACCTACCGACGACACTTGAGCTACTCTTTTACCAACTATTAGTGGGATTCACCATAACTTTATATTGCTCAAAGCAGCTGAAAGGGCGCACACGTATGTTGTGACGGGAATTAAAACCCACAACCCTCAGATTACGAGTGGAGCGCCTTAATCACCTGGCAATGCCGGGCCTGTAAACTTTGAAACGTTGTTCATTATCTCGCTAACAACAGTCGAAAACACGTTTAGTTACAACACGATTCTAATTTTAGATAAAAAAAGGTATATTTTGTAATAGAGTCCTTTCCTTTGTAGTCGATTTTGTCTGTTTGTTTTTAAGTTCGCACAAAGCTTCTCGAGGGCTATCTGTGGTATTCGTCCCTAATTTGACAGTGTAAGACTAGAGGGAAGAGAGCAAATCATCACCACCCACCGCCAACTCTTGAGCTACTCTTTTGCCAAAGAATAATGGGACTGACTGTCACTTTATAAAGTCCCCACGGCTATTTTAAAAGTCTCCAGTAGCTCAGTGGATAACCACTACACAATGATCACTCTAAGAAATAGGCTAACCAACCAACTTCTCAAAGAAAAAAAAACAGTTGTTTACATCTGAACCAGTAATTTAGGGAGATTTTTAACGAGTTTTTGTTGTTAAAAAACAATTTCCCTCTATCTTATATGGTACACCTCAGATCTGATTCACTATTTCCCACAATAGAACAGCGGTATGTTTGAAAACTTACAAAGTTAGAAACCGGGTTTTGATACCAGTTGTGGGTACGACACAACCCATTATGTAGGTTTGTGCTTGCTAAAAACAACAAATTATTTACTGTTTCTCCACACATACTTCTCCACGCTAAATGAATTGAATGTCATTCTTTAAACGAACGTAATCGCAATATTCCAAGCGTGATTTTGAGTATGATAAAAAACTAGTAAAAGCATGTTTCTTTATTTGCAAAAGTTTTGTTTAGAGCCTTAATGCATTCTATGATTCACAGTGTCTTCAGCTGTGGAGTGCAGTTTCGACTTTTCTGGGCTCGACTGCATGGCTTGAGTCACGGAAAGTATTTTAAACATAATCTATTACATAAAACACGCGACAATAATGTAAAAAAACTTATAAAATAATATAACAAATTACTGGGCTAGCTGTTAATTTTTTAGAAATTTTTTACAGAAAGAAATTATTTTGATGGTTTATTTACAGTTTTTTGTTCTTCTTTCTTAATGTTGTTGCTAACTTGAGTTGAAAAATATCTAATAATCACAAGTTGCATGAACCACATTAGGGGTTTATAATAGGAATCACTACATTTGTTTTTTGTTATTTAATATTGTTCCGCCAGCTTGTGGCAAGACTGGCTGTAAGTATTGTAACAAAACTGGACAGTATTACTAAACGCATCATTACAAATTGCGTGAGGTACTTTTTAACTTTACCTGATTATGTATCAGATTACACCTACAGAATAACGGTTGACACCCAGTCATTTTAATGTGAGCTTGACATGATCATGTAGTTAGGGCGCTTGACTCGCGATTTGAAGGTCACGGATTCGAATAACCGTTATACTAAACTTGCTCATCCTTTCAGCTCTGGGGGCGTTATATGCGAAGGTCAATCTCACTATTCGCTAGTGAAAGAGTAGCCCAACAGTTGGCGGTGGGTGATGATGATTAGCTGCATTTTCTCTAATCTTATACTGTTAAATTAGGAACGGCTACCACAGACAGCCCTCGTGTAGCTTTGCCTTAAATTCAAAACAAACATTTTTGATGTAGTCTTTACTTTATGTGGAGCCTTGTAATTTATTGCATGTATATAGCTGTTTTCAAGCCTTGGATGTAATTTTATGTTTATATGTCAGCACTGACATATGTAGCATAGTTATTATTAACTTACTGTTACAACTGTACTGATGTCGTGTATCATTTGTCTGTGTATTGTTCCTCCTATTTCGAATACGACACTGAAGATCACAGTTATTTTTTACCAATGCACGATTGATTTCGGCTATATTATAGAAACGTCTAAGTTGTCTCCTACGACAGAAGTTGCTAAACCGTACATAACACTTAGTTCGGTTTCGAACATCGGATCGGCAGTCAATGTCGTGGCTGATAGTAAGTGTCGAATTGTAGTCAACATTACGTGACTGCAGATGGAGTAACCATGCTTGAAGAAGTAACAAGAATCCTGCATGCATAAAATAACAGCGATTCTAAAGGAAAGTGAGACATTTTATATGTGTATATTTTATTTCAAAAATATTTAGTTTCAGATAAAGAGTATAAAGTGACACGACCCAAACAAAGGAGGTAAATATTTATTAATTCAACTCGTAAATATTAATTAACACATTTTGAACCTTGTGTCACGTTAAAAGGACATCTGAACTGTGACCTGTCTGGCTGCGGCTATCGGAGAGTCGGATGAAGAAATATAACATGTGAAAGAAATATGAAAAATATATATCTTATTACAACACATTGTCTTATATTTACATTAAATATATATCTATAGTAGCAATGGATATTTTAAAATCAGATGTATAACATTTTGTATGTGTATCACAATACAACACACTGATGGTGCATGATATATCAATATCATTTGTATCCAGTCTCCATGAACCAATATAAATAGTACAATTGCCATTAGACAAGTTTGTGTCTGTGATGAACCAATCTAAATATACTGTTGTCATTAGATATGTTTATATCTTTTATGAACCAATATAAAAGTACACTTGCCATTAGACAGGTTTATGTCCATGAGGGACCAATCTAAAAGTACACTTGCCATTAGACAGGTTTATATCTGTAATGAACCAATCTAAAAGTACAATTGCCATTAGACAGGTTAATATTTGTAATGAACCAATATAAAAGTACACTTGGCATAAGACAGGTTTATGACCATAAGGGACCAATCTAAAAGTACACTTGCCATTAGACAGGTTTCTGTCCATCATGGATAAATAGGTATTTGTAGCTGAAATTAAACACTTTTAAACATTCCCTCTAGTTTCTGTACTTTCATTAAAATAACTCTTTGGGTTTTTTTTAATTAAACAGTTTTTAATAATTATGTGTATGATGACACACAACTGTCTTGTAAGATAATATTGCATTATTAAAAATATGGACGACTTACTTTTCTAATAAACTTAGTAAAACGAAAGAGTAATTTTAGTAAACCATCAGCAAAAAAACACCTTTTGTTGTGATTTCTCAATATGAATAAATCGAAAAAAATTTAAATAAATTGTATGTTTCATATATTTAAAACAATTTGATTGTATATACATTGAGGAATAAAGTGCTTTCTGTCTTCTAATTTCAGTAGGTTGGTATAAAGTTTTGAGTGGAGGACAAGTAGACGTTCCTATTGACACGTTGTACAACCTGAAACGTGGCACGTGACGACATTACTTTTGTTAGCAGGAACACCAACGTAAACGAGCTTTCACTGCAGCAAAACCCACAAGTCCTTATCAGTGGCGACAGTTTTTCTTTTCTGGATTATTTGACCTTACAAGTACTTTAAACAGTAATGTTAATTAGGAAAACAAATGTCCATTACTGTACATTAGGAAGTTGTTCCGTTCTTACTCATCTATTAAAACACACTTAAAGAACTTTAATTACGTCATTTCTTGTAAAAATGTGCTGTCTGATACTGTAATGTTTAAATGATACGACGGAAAATTTACTGAGGCGCATAAGAAGTAAACCTGTGTATATGATTCATATGGAGTAACTGTGTAAAAATAATACTCTGAGTCACTACTGCACTATCTACTCTGGCCATCCTTAACATGGAGACAGAATTCAGGGAAGGTAGTCAGTATCACACACCGCCCACCTGTGAGCTACTCTAATCGATTATTGTGATTTGAATATCATTCTAATAACGGATCCACGGGCCCAAAGGTCAGAGCACAATTTTCTTTGGCGGTAACGGAACTCGAACCAAGGAACCTCGGATTTATAGTCCGGCATAACAAACTATGCCTAATAACGTATTTTACACCTGCTAAAAGATAAGAAGGTGTCTTCGTCACATTCATACACGTTCTAATTATAAAACATTCAATTAGGTCTAACGGTCTTATTATATTCTTCTATGATTGTAAATCAGCGCCTTCTCATTGTGTTTTATAAAACCTGCGTAGGAGCAATTTGAATTATTGGTGTATTGAACAGTCGCACAAACCTGAACACTGTTTCTAAAATATGGCTGAAAGAAGGCGGCAGCTAGTGAACATAGCCCATCAAGTTTAAATGAGATAATGTGATTTAACCGCCCCTTCCACCCGGTATTGATCCCAAAATCTTATAACTCAAAAACATGGTTTATCGAAACACAGATAGCACATTATTTAGCTGCTTTGCTTAACAACAACCATACAAACAAAACTGTCACTTTTAAAAATCATTCACGTCTCCAAAGTACGAAGCCCGATCTTGCGCAACGGGACAGAAACATTGGATCCTTCAATTTAAATTCCGATACTCAAACCACTCGGTCACTCACAGTCAGCAAAAGGAAAACGTCACTTTGAGAATGAATTGAAATTTTATCGTAGTTAATGGCCAGGAAGTTAAGGCACTCGACTCGTAATACGAGGGTCACCGGTTCGAATCCGCGTCACACCAAACATGGTCGTGAGAACGTTATAATGTGACGGTCAATCCCAGTATTCCATGGTAAAAAAGTAGCCCAAGAGTTGGCGGTGGGTGTTAATGACTAACTGTCTTCCCTCTGGTCTTACACTGCTAAATTAGGGACGGCTGGCGCCCTCTTGTAGCTTTGCGCGAAATTCAAAACCAACCAGTCGTAGTTAGTATACTTAATATTGAATCATTAAATAAAATCTAAGCATCAAACTTTGAATACTGAAGTAGATTAACCGAAGTTTCTTAGCTTTCCTTAATGTATTTGAATTTCATTTTTATTCTGTATGTAAAGTTGTTAACCTTGAATTCAACAAACCGGTTTTTCTTCCTGTAGTTTATAATACATCACTTCTGACCCACGTTTATTGTAAAGGACTTGAGTATTCTGAAGTCAAAGGGTTTTACGTTCTTGTCCTTCCACTGTTTAGATCAAAACATTTTTCTTCACGCTGCCATGACAAAAGCTAAGCCTATTTTTGCTTTCTCTATTTACTGATTTAACACATCCACATTTTCTGCAAATGCTTTCTTTATCTGTTGTTCGCGTTAAGCAGAGAAAACATTCTCAGTTGTAAATTAAGAAGCCGTATTCATGTTTTTCTTTTAATCAAAATTAGATTTAATTTTGATATGTTTGTACGAAGGATAGGAATAAGGCTTAGTGTGACTCCCGATCTGAACCTATTTGGCTTATACATCAATCCGGTACTGTGTGTGTGACTGTTTATTTAATAACAGGTCAGTTTTGTTTCCATTCCTTTAAACATTTGTTCATACAGCATTTTTTCGTAATGAGCTGTCCATACTTTGTTTTAAAGAGCACATTGTATTTTTTAAAATTATATTTCATCATATCTTAATTAACAGGTAAACTAACTTTGAAACACCTCAAGAAGCTATCACAGTTAAGTTCTAAAAAAAAAAAAACTTAACCCAGTCACTTCACTGGCCAGTGTATAAGCAATGTATCACGTAGTTACCAATTGAATTGCACGAGGAAAAAAACTCACACAAACAGACAATAGAATTTCCTCCTAAAACACATGAGAATCGCAAACCGTCAAAATATATTCAATTACTCCACAAAAACTAATGATAAAGTAAGACTGGCAGCTTTGGTTAACAGAAAACTGCAGCCAACTTGTTATTGAATGATAAAGGTGGCCATTCTCAAAATATCGTAAAATCACGTATTTTACAAGAAATATGAGACTCCGACATTTTTCTACATCTCTATTTTTATTTTCTAACTGTTGTTATGTATAACTGGACTACTATGTAATTGGATCAAAACAACGTAAATAACTGTGAGAGTCTGTCACACTGTTATAATTGGTTCTTTGTGCTGTTCACCTAGAAAATTAACAATCCCTTTTACGTAATATCTATATATTAAAACGATTCATCAAAAAACGTTAACCCGTGTCACATTCAGCTTGGTGAAGTAAAGCTGTTATTTTAGTGTTAAGTACTACTTCATAAGTTTATGTGTTATATTAAACACCACCAAAGTAATACAGCTGTAAGGTGGTCAGCCAAACTGTTATTTAGTGTTAAATGCTACTTCATAAGGTCATGCGTCATATTAAACACCATAAAAGTGATACAGCTGTAAAGTGGCCAGTCAAACTGTTATTTTAGTGTTGAATGCTACTTCATAAATTTATGTGTTATATTAAACACCACAAAAGTAATACAGCTGTAAAGTGGTCGTTCAAGCTGTTATTTTAGAGTTAAATGCTACTTCACAAGGTTTTGTGTTATTTAATCAAGGTACTTCATAAAAATCAACCGATAATCACAACTTACTTTCACCACAGAGACCAATACAACCATCAACCTAGAATTCTAGTGGCTGGCTCACCCATGTTATTTGTTCTCGATAGTTACATGTAATAGGACGATACAGTATGAATAATGTGAAGTCATTGGTGACTTTGAAATGTAATTTTATCAAAAACACTCCAGTTCCATTTACGGTCCTGTTAAGGCAACATATTACCAACTGAAAACTGAATTATAAACAACTTGGTAATTATTTCTGATAACAGCGACAAACTTGTATTTGTTTGTCGTATTGGCTTCTAAACATAACAAGGGTTGATAGCCAATTATAGATTAAAAAAACAACAACATCTATTTGTCTTTATTGACTTGTAATCGTCATAGCCAGATGGTTAGGGCGCTCGACCTGTATGAAGGTCAAAGGTTCAAATCCTCGTCGCACTAAACATGCTCGCTCTATTTCTCATAGGGATGTTATAACGTTAAAGTCAATCCCACTATTCGTTGGTAAAAGAGTTGTCCAAGAGTTAACGGTGGGTGGTGATGACTAGTTGCCTACCCTCTAGTCTTACACTGCTAAATTTGGGACGGCTAACGCAGGTTGCCCTCGTGTAGCTTTGTGCAAAATTCAAAAACAAAGAAACTTTACTGACTTCGCCCGTTATTACCAAGTTGTATCGTTTGGCTAATTGTATTGCTTATGTTAAATTCTTATATCGCTCAGAAAGTTACGCTAATAGAAATACCCGACATCTAGAACTTAAAGTAAAGTAACAACAAATGAAAGTGATGTGAACAAAGAGGTGAACACCACGAAACCTCAAACTGTTGTTAACCAAAACCACCACACAATGATCAGCACACCAAACTCTTGTTAATCATAACCACCACACAATGATCAGCCAACCAACTTCTCAAGAAATGTAACAGTTGTTTACATCTGAACTAGTAATGTAGGTAGAGTTTACCTAAATGTGTAAGTTTTAGTTATTAAAAAACAGTTTCCCTCTCTCTTATCTGGTACACATCAAATCTCATTCACTAGTCCTCACAATAACACAGCGGTATATTAAAGAACTTACAACGCTAGGAACCGGGTTTTGATACCAGTTGTTGGCATAACACAGATCGCCCATTGTACAGCTTTGTGCTTAACTAACAACAACTGATTCACCTAGGAAACAGTACATATATAGAGACAAATATATATTTGTATGTATATATATACATAAAGATTGCATAACTATCTACAGGGTGGTCGATAGAAAAGCGGAAAATTTGAGGGTCAGATGAGATCATGAATAAAATGCGTGCTTACTCATTTCTATTTTGATTTCTTTACATCATGAATAAAATGCACGATTTTAATAATTTTGAGCATCTATGAGTGTAATATAACATATGCCTTTAAGAAACTTTGTAAAAATAAATAGCTGTTTGACAAATTTTCCGCTTTTCTAGCGACCACCCTGTATTTGTATGTATATAGAGAGAGACACATGGCATAACTATATATTTGTATGTACATATATATATAGAGAGAGACAGATGGCATAACTATATATTTGTATGTATATGTATAGAGACAGATTGCATAACTATATATTTGTATATATTTTAGCATGGCGGCCTTTGTAGCCTCTCTGATTTTCTTCAATAGCAATTTTTTCACACAAACGGCGTCATTAGCTGTGTTTTGCAGTACAGTCGATTTATTTTTGGGATATATGGTGAAATTTATAGTTTTGTATGAGAAGTAAGTTTATCAGTGATTAAACAACTTCTTACCAACTCAATGTGGCCTGAAATACAAGAACTGGACGCAAGAACAATGGAGGAAGGTGTTATTCAGTGACTAGACTCATTTCTTCGTACAGGGTCAAAGAAGTCTGCATGTTCGTAGATCTCCAGGTGAGAAACTTTGAAAATATCACATCAATCAGTTCGTAAAACATCCCTTGAAGAAGATGTTTTGGGGCTTTTCCGTTACTATTGCGTCGGAGACTTACATGTCGTAGAAGAAATGAGGCGAGGACCACAGTACATCGATGTTTTGCAGAGAAGAGTCGTTCCAGAACTGAAAAAGAGATTTCCAGATGGATCTGGCATTTTTCAGCAAAATCTGGCTCCATGCCACACATCGAAACTCGTGAAGAATTTAATGACTACAACGCGAATAAAGGTGCTGGACTGGCCTGGAAACTCTCCGGACTTAAATGCTATTTAAAATCTTTGAGTGATTTGTAAAGAAAGACTTCGGGGAAAAGACTGAACTACGAAAGATAAACTAATTGAGGTGTGGTACCGCGATCCAAAAATTAGTAAAGTTATTCATAGTTAAATATGTTGCAGTTTTGTTTTAGTTTCAGTTTTATGAAAGTGTATAATTTTTTTTTCATTTTTCCATGAAGAATAATAACATTTTTATTGTTTTCTCAACTTCTCGCTGTCACCACTATTGAGGATTTTGTAGACACAACTACTGTCCTCAAGAAAGACAACAATGAATTGGAGATTAGTGCCACAAGGAAATGACACCTATTTGGTAAGATATTAAAAACTGATGACCAATTCTTAGGTTGGGTTAAGTTTGTAAGTCTACTGTAAGTGACGTCACCAAATGTCTACAATAACGAGACATTTATAACTGTAGTAGTCTGCTTCAGAAGAACAATCTATAAAATAACATTGTTTACTTACTTTAAGCCTAGAGATTCACAACGGTCTATCCTCATTGTATTTCAACAAGAGTGAACTCTAAAATTTAGCATTCTTAAGCCCTTATATTTACCGTTCGGCTGTCGGGAGTATTATATTTATTAACGAAATTTAAATTAGTCTGAGATTTCCCCTGGAAACTACATTCCTAACTCTTTAAGAAACTCACAATGATTGAAACTTAATAAATTTGAACCAAATTAGGGTATTTCTTTAGATATCAGTAACAATACTTGTCACTTCTGTATATTTAAGAGTAAAATATTTCGCTTGAAACTTTATGAAACACAATTTGCGAACTACATTTTGTCTCGTATTTTCATGAAAGGTTACAAAAAGGGTCACCTACGTATAGCACTCTTTAATTTTTGACCTGATAAACACGAGAGAAAGCGGCACTCGCCACCAAATCTTAAGCTACTGTAATTTTCTTGGAGAAAATACTTGGATTGGACCGTCACTTGTATAGTGCACTCATGGGAGTAAAGTGTGAACATGTTTGTTTTTACGGCGAATCATGAACCATCAGGTTTACAGTCCGTATAATCTAACTACTTGGTTACACTCAGCCTCAAATCCCAGATTTTTAAACAATACATAAACTTCGTAAAAATTAGAAAGTCTCTGTATACCAGTAAAGAACTCCACTAAACTAGCACTATCCTTTAGAAATTTAAGGAAATATCTGTATACCAGGAAAGAACTCCACTAAACTAGTACTATCCTTTAGAGATTTAAAGAAATATCTGTATACCAGTAAAGAACTCCACTAAACTAGTACTATCCTTTAGAGATTTAAAGAAATATCTGTATACCAGTAAAGAACTCCACTAAACTCGTACTATCCTTTAGAGATTTGAGGAAATATCTGTATACGAGTAAAGAACTCCACTATAACTAGTACTATCCTTTAGAGATTTGAGGAAATATCTGTATACGAGTAAAGAACTCCACTATAACTAGTACTATCCTGTAGTGATTTAATACTCACGAGAATACTTAATTGAATTTAAACAGAACCATTCTGCTGGAAGAGGGTCTAACATTTCAAATATTGTCTCAAATGTAATCAACCCTCGTGCTTGTGAGACAATTAAAAGTAATACTTTTTACTCGGATATTGAAAAGTCGTCAATACTGAAACCTTACGATGTTAGCGCCAGGAAGCGCGTGACTTAGTAGGAGTTTGTTGATAAAAACCGTGGCTTCTGGTTGTGTTCATTAATTACCACATCAATAGCTGTTTCGAAACAGCAACAAGTCGCTGGTAAAAGTGATTTTATTGGCTGTACCTCATATTGAAAGTCAGAATACCCCATTTGACAATACGACTAAATATAACTTCTCAACACAACTTCTTGTCGTGTCTACACTTATGAGATGGTTAAATAAAGCTTACAAGTGAACCATCAACAATATTTTTGTACTTTCACTCGAGAACTCTATTGATGCAGAAATCCTACAGGAAAACCTACGTCTTGTGGGTTAGTAAAGGTCGCCACGTGACGTAAAGTTAAGGAAAGTTTGCAGATAGAAACTGCTTCATCATTAAATATCACACAGTATTCACTGTATTTAACCTCCATTTTATTTGACTATTTCAATTGTGCTTCATTTCCGTTTCCTCCACTTATAATTATATGTTCAAATTGTTAATTCTTACGTATATACTTCTGTTGTAATTACAAATATTGTTTGTTTGTTTTCTATCCCAGGTTACTTATGATGAAATTGTTAAAATTCCCAAACATTTAATAAATGTTTCCTGTTTTCACACTTGTGCTTTGTTTTATCATTAAGTTATGTTTTATTGTGAGGATTCCAAACATTTAATAAATGTTTCCTGTTATCACGTTTGAATTTTGTTTTATCATAAAGTTATATTTCATTGTGAGGATTCCCAAACATTTAATAAATGTTTCCTGTTATCACGTTTGAATTTTGTTTTATCATAAAGTTATGTTTCATTGTGAGGATTCCCAAACATATAATAAATGTTTCCTGTTATGACGTTTGAATTTTGTTTTATCATAAAGTTATATTTCATTGTGAGGATTCCCAAACATATAATAAATGTTTCCTGTTATGACGTTTATGCTTTGTCTTATCATTATGTTTTATTCTGATAATTCCCAAACATTTAATACATGTTTCCTGTTTTGACGTTTATGCTTTGTCTTATCATAATGTTTTATTGTGAGGATTCCCAAACATTTAATAAATGTTTTGTATTATCACGTTTATATTTTGTTTTATCATTAACAGTGAAGGTTTAATATTAAATCGGAGTTTGATGGACACACCACAGTTTGTCGATAGAGTTATCAACAAGAGACAAACAAAGGGACCACTTTTATTTTTCTAAAATTTTCATTCAATTATTAATACACTCGTAGTGAAGCACGGTTTACATAAACTCCTTTATTTTAAAACAATAAACAATGAATAACAGAAATCAAATGAATTAAAGACACTTCTACTTTTAATCCTAGCATTAATATGGAAAATGAATTTTGTTCTTTTTAAAGGAAAATCAATTTTGTTCTTCAAAACAATCAAGTGAATTATAAATATACTCGCAGTGAAGCATGGTTGACATAAAACTCCTTTGTTTGAAAACAATGAACAGTGAATAATAAAAAACGTATGAATTAAAGACACTTCTAATTTTAATCCTAACATTAATATATCAAAGGAAAATGAATTTTGTTCTTCAAAAGAATCAAGTGAATTTTTGTTTACGTTTGGAGTTCTATTTTTGGTGTTCGTGTTCGAAATGCCATTGACGTGCAGTAAAGTGCAGCACCATGCGGACGATCATTTCCACTGTATCGATGGCACGAGCGAGACAACAAGAAAAAAAGGACCAACGGGGAACTGAAACTAAAATAGATTTACACTAATTATACGATTGTCTCTCAGTTGTAAACTTCGCAAAACATAAAGTTACAAGAACTTTGTGAAACATTTCATTAAGGAAACAGGTGAACGGTGATTAGTCAGAATTAAAATTAAAATAAAGAGTTTCAAGATGCCTACCTTTGTTGGTGATTAGAGTTTCAAGACGCTGACCTTTGTTGGTGATTAGAGTTTCAAGACGCTGACCTTTGTTGGTGATTAGAGTTTCAAGACGTTGACCTTTATTGGTGATTAGAGTTTCAAGACGATGACCTTTGTTGGTGATTAGAGTTTCAAAACGTTGACCTGTGTTGGTGATTAGAATTTCAAGACGCTGACCTTTCTTGGTAATCAGAGTTTCACGACGCTCACCTTTGTTGGTGATTAGAGTTTCAAGACGCTGACCTTTGTTGGTGATTAGAGTTTGAAGACGCTGACCTTTGTTGGTGATTAGAGTTTCAAGACGCTCACCTGTATTGGCGATGAAAGTTTCAAGACGCTGACCTTTATTGGTGATTAGAATTTTAAGACGCTGACCTTTATTGTTGATTAAAGTTTCAAGACGCTGACCTTTGTTAGTGATTAAAGTTTCAAGACGCTGACCTTTGTTAGTGATAAGAGTTTCAAGACGCTGACCTATGTTGGTGATTAGAGTTTCAAGACGCGGACCTTTGTTTGTGATTAGAGTTTCAAGACGCTGACTTTTGTTGATGCTTAGTGTTTCAAGAAGCTGACCTTTGTTGTTGATTAGAGTTTCAAGACGCTGACCTTTGTTGATGCTAAGAGTTTCAAGACGCTCACCTTTGTTGGTGATTAGAATTTCACGACGCTGACTTTTGTTAATGCTCAGAGTTTTAAGACGATGTCTTTTGTTGATGATTAGAGTTTCAAGACGCTGACCTTTGTTGATGCTAAGAGTTTCAAGACGCTCACCTTTGTTGGTGATTAGAATTTCACGACGCTGACTTTTTTTAATGCTCAGAGTTTCAAGACGATGTCTTTTGTTGAGGCTTAGAGATTCAAGACGCATACCTTTGTTAGTTATTAGAGTTTCAAGATGCTGACCTTTGTTGGTGATTAGAGTTTCAAGACGCTGACCTATGTTAGTGATTAGAGTTTCAAGACGTTGACCTTTGTTAGTGATTTGATTTTCAAGACGCTGACCTTTGTTGGTGATAAGAGTTTGAAGACGCTCACCTTTATTGGTGATTAGAGTTTGAAGACGCTCACCTTTGTTCGTAATTAGAGTTTCAAGACGCTGACCCTTGTTGGTGATTAGAGTTTCAAGACGCTGACCTTTGTTGGTGATTAGAATTTCAAGACGTTGACCATTGTTGGTGACTAAAGTTTCAAGACGCTGACCTTTGTTGGTGATAAGAGTTTCAAGACGCTGACCTTTGTTCATGCTTAAAGTTTCAAAACGCTGACCATTGTTGGTGATTAGAGTTTCAACACGCTGACCTTTGTTGGTGATTAGAGTTTCAGGACGCTCACCTTTGTTAGTGATTAGAGTTTCAAGACGCTGATCTTTGCTGGTGATTAGATTTTCAAGACGCTGACTTTTGTTCATGCTTAGAGTTTCAAGACGCTGACCTTTGTTAGTGATTAGAGTTTCAAGACGCTGACCTTTGTTGGTGATTAGAGTTTCAAGACGCTGACTTCTCTTAGTGATTAGAGTTTCAAGACGCTGATCTTTGCTGGTGATTAGATTTTCAAGACGCTGACCTTTGTTGGTGATTAGAGTTTCAAGACGCTCACAATTGTTGGAGATTAGAGTTTCAAAACGCTGACCATTGTTGGTGATTAGAGTTTCAACACGCTGACCTTTGTTGGTGATTAGAGTTTCAAGACGCTCACCTTTGTTGGTGCTTAGAGTTTTAAAACGCTCACCTTTGTTTGTGATTAGAGTTTGAAGACGCTCACCTTTATTGGTGATTAGAATATGAAGACGTTCACCTTTGTTGTTGATAAGAATTTCAAGACGCTGACCCTTGTTGGTGATTAGAGTTTCAAGACGCTCACCTTTGTTGGTGATTAGAGTTTCAAGACGCTGACCTTTGTTGATATTTTGAGTTAAAAGACGCTGACTTTTGTTGATGCTTAGAGTTTCCAGATGCTGACCTTTGTTGATGCTTAGAGTTTCAAGACCCTCATCTTTGATGGTGCTTAGAGTTTCAAGATCCTCACCTTTGATGGTGCTTAGAGTTTCAAGACGCTGACTTTTGTCGGTGCTTAGAGTTTCAAGACGCTGACTTTCGTTGGTGATTAGAATTTCAAGACTCTGACTACAGTTGGTGCTGAGAGTTTCAAGACGCTGACTTTTGTCGGTGCTTAGAGTTTCAAGACGCTGACTTTTGTTGGTGATTAAAGTTTCAAGACTCTGACTTTTGTTGGTGCTTAGAGTTTCCAGATGCTGACCTTTGTTGATGCTTAGAGTTTCAAGACCCTCACCTTTGATGGTGCTTAGAGTTTCAAGACCCTCACCTTTGATGGTGCTTAGAGTTTCAAGACGCTGACTTTTGTCGGTGCTTAGAGTTTCAAGACGCTGACTTTCGTTGGTGATTAGAATTTCAAGACTCTGACTACAGTTGGTGCTGAGAATTTCAAGACGCTGACTTTTGTCGGTGCTTAGAGTTTCAAGACGCTGACTTTTGTTGGTGATTAAAGTTTCAAGACTCTGACTTTTGTTGGTGCTTAGAGTTTCCAGATGCTGACCTTTGTTGATGCTTAGAGTTTCAAGACCCTCACCTTTGATGGTGCTTAGAGTTTCAAGACCCTCACCTTTGATGGTGCTTAAAATTTCAAGATCCTCACCTTTGATGGTGCTTAGAGTTTGAAGACGCTGACTTTTGTCGGTGCTTAGAGTTTCAAGACGCTGACTTTCGTTGGTGCTGAGAGTTTGAAGACGCTGACTTTTGTTGGTGCTTAGAGTTTCCAGACGCTGACCTTTGTTGATGCTTAGAGTTTCAAGACGATCACCTTTCTCAGTGATTAGATTTTCAAGATCCTCACTTTTGATGGTGTTTAGAGTTTCAAGACGCTGACTTTTGTTGGTTCTTAGAGTTTCAAGACGCTGATTTTTGTTGGTGCTTAGAGTTTCAAGACGCTGACTTTTGTTGGTGCTTAGAGTTTCAAGACGCTGACTTTTATTGGTGCTTAGAGTTTCAAGACGCTGACTTTTGTTGGTGCTAAGAATTTCAAGACGCTGACTTTTGTTGGTGCTTAGAGTTTCAAGACGCTGACCTATGTTGGTGCTTAGAGTTTCAAGACGCTGACTTTTGTTGGTGCTTAGAGTTTTAAGACGCTGACTTTTGTTCGTGCTTAGAGTTTCAAGACGCTGACTTTTTATGGTGCTGAGAGTTTCAAGATGCTGACTTTTGTTAATGCTTAGAGTTTGAAGACGCTGACCTATGTTGGTGCTTAGAGATTCAAGACGCTGACTTTTGTTAGTGCTTAGAGTTTCAAGACGCTGACTTTTGTTCATGCTTAGAGTTTCAAGACGCTGACTTTTCTTGGTGCTTAGAGTTTCAAGACGCTGACTTTTCTTAGTGCTTAGAATTTCAAGACGCTGACTTTTGATCATGCTTAGAGTTTCAAAACGCCTACCTTTGCTGATGGTTATTGTTTCAAGACGCTGACTTTTGTTGGTGCTTAGAGTTTTAAGACGCTGATATTTGTTCATGCTTAGAGTTTCAAGAAGCTGACTTGATCTGAGTTTCAAGACGCTGACGTTTGTCGGTGATTTGAGTTTCAAGACCCTGTCTTTTGTAGATATTTAACGTTCCTAGCCAATATCAGAAAAATAACATAATTAGAATGCATTAGTTGGGAACCATTGCTGTTAACGACATTTTTGGCCGTAATTCCAATAATATCAATTCGCTTTGGGTGAAACCTAGGGGTTAGCTTACCTGGATTAGAATAGCGACGATTTCAGTTCGAGTTCCATTGCTGAGAAAAACAACAAAGCCCAGTGTAGAAGGTGATTAGGGCATTCAATTCGTAATCTTAGGGTCACGGGTTCGAACCCCCATCCTACCAAGCGTGCTCGCCCTTTCATCCATGGGACGTTGTGATATGATGGCCAATCTCACTCTTAGTTGATAAAAAACTAGCTCAAAAGTTTTAGTGGTTGATAATGACTCGCTACCTTCCCTTTAGTCTTACACTGCTAGTTTGTTTTTGAATTTCATGCAGAGCTACACGAGGGCTATCTGCGCTAGCTGTCCTTAATTTAGCAGTGTAAGACTAGAGAAAAGGTAGATAGTCATCACCACTCACCGTTAACGCTAGGGCTACTCTTTTACTAACGAATATTGAGATTGACTGTGACATTATAAGGCCTCCACGGTTGAAAAGATGAGCATGTTTGGAGTGGCAGGGATTCGGACATCTTAAGAGATATACGTTAGTTCTAAATTCATATACTAAAACAATGTAGAATATTCTTTAAAATGTAAACATTGTAGAAATCTTAATTGATCAAAATATCTATGAAGAAAAATAGGTTTGGTTCTTATGTACAAAACACTAGTACAAAAAAGTGCGTAAATTACAAGCTAAGACTGACGATTTGGCAATTTGTTGTTTTTTAAGCACGTAGTTATGAAAACAGAAAAATATGCGTAGTTTGTTAAAAACCAATAACTGTCGAGTGACGAAAACATCTCGGAATTTGAAGACGATTTGCTCTGAATGTACATCATCATGATGTCGTGTTAAAGTACAAGAAGCAGCTTTGGTTAAATTCTTCCTCATGTATTTGTAATTAGTTCTTGATATTTGGAATTCAAAGTAATTTGTAAAAGTTTTAATTGTATGGATAGCATATTTTATACATTGTATCTCAAACTTTTAGTCTGCCAACTCAGATGTCATTGTAATAAATTAATCGGTACTGAACGAGATGGTTAATGAACTGGAAAAATTTAAGGACCTTCTGCTGCAACCAAAATCGTTTTAGCCTTACGGGATTCAAAAGCTTGCGACACATTTCTAGTGATTTTACTGCTTTCTATCAAACATGAATAACCTTTAATAAAAACACTACACAAGAGCTATCAGAGACAGATAACAGATTATGATTTTTAACTGTCAGATAAGATGGAATGTTGCTCGTCAACAGAACACACCACCAATAAATACATATTTATTGTTATATTATTCAACTTTTAAAGGCGCTATGCAGAATATTAAATTGTTTATATTTAAACACTCTACGTGGTGGATTCGTTATTACAATTCAATGTGAAACTCGTATAAATATAAATTTAAAGTATATTCTTCCTTGGGCATTGGACTGAGCTTCAAGACAGTTGAAGTTAGTTCAAGACATGTTATATCTTGTCAGTGTGCGACACACTTGCAGTGTCGTATTGAGGTAGGAGGTTCAACCTCAGGGCCCATAATTTTACTGTATGTAAATTATTAGCCACTGGGCTCACACGACCTTAAATCCGCCACTGCACACTTGGCTGTCGTAATCAGCTGACGTGAGTTCAGGACACGTTATACATAACTTGTCGGTGTATGACATACCAGGTTTAATGAAACCTTACTTATATCTTACTATATAACAAGCGAATTAATGATAATTATGATAAAATGCAAAAATATTCTATATAAGTTAATATAAAACCAAAAATTAGTGAATAAATGAATTAGTGAAATGTTTAATACATATAATGATGGATGCAGTGTAAGTTATAGGTTATAAAGTATGTGTCATTCAAATATTGGACAAATTAAGATAATACGTGAGGTAAAAACTGATAACAGTGTCATAATAGTTGTCACACTGAAATAATAAAATAAGAGTTTTATTTTAAATTATAGAACACATAATTGATTTGTAAATTATAGGACACATAATTAAGTCTAGACTAAATTGTTTGATGCAAATACATCTTAAGACACCCCACGATGTGCCTTAGTCCAATTTAATAATTTACCTAATAATACCTCCTGCCTATGAATTCACCGTCCACTTTTGTGAGACTAATGCAGGTAAATATGTGAAAAACTGTATACGTAAGTTGAGAACAACTGAAATCTATAAGCAGTTCTTCGAAAGTAATAATTACCTACTTGGTAAAAACATCCACTAATAACAATATCTGTTCCTAAGCTGTAAATCCTTTGTTACCAGTTTGACGCCTAGCAACGGGCTTCACGTTGAGTGACACGCAACAATATTGTCACATGACATCTCCGTGGAGCGTTATAAAGTGGTAGTCAATCTCACTATTTGTTGGTGAAGGAGTAGTCCAAGAGTTGACGATGGGTAATGATGACTAGCTGCCTTTCCTCTGGTCATACACTGCTAAATTAGGGACGTCAAGCATAGAAAGTCCTCGTGTAGCTTTGTGCGAAATTTTAAAAACAACTTCTTGAATCATGGGTCTGAAATGTTCTAGTGGTATTGTGATGTTTTTAATTTAGGATGTGTCTCTTGAATCATGGGTGTTAAATGTTCTGGTGGTATTGTGATGTTTTTAATTTATAATGTACTTCTTCAATCATGGGTCTGAAATGTTCTGGTGGTATTGTGATGTTTTTAATTTATGATGTACTTTCTGAATCAAGGGCCTTACGTGATTTATTTGGCGTTGACTCTGTTTTTTAGTTTGTCATTTGAAAATTAGGAACGTCAAATAGCCCTAATAGTTCTACGCGAGGCTCGAAAACAAACGTGACCTTTTCAGCAAATGTATTTCATTACGCGTCGTAATACATGGCTTTTCAGGAATTATTTAAACGGGTTTCTGACCTCTTTAGTAGGAATTTGACACACAAGCGAGTAAAGTTTTAACTGTAAATTTTATCTATCTGTAGAAACGTATCTGCAGTTTAATATATTTTGCAGGTAAGTGTTAAGAATATAGCTGAAAATTCTTGGTTCTAATCGTGCTAAATAGATCCATCTTTTGTTGTGCGCAATGTAACCGTAACGTTTCTACCATTTCACCTATTTCAGTAACCATGAAATATAAAACTGAAAACGAAACTGTTTATTCTTTTTCTGTGTGAAAACGAAAGCAACAGATTTACTATTTTCGTTTCTAGAAGTTTAAAAATATATGAAAAACTGTTTTATAAAATGTTTCTGAATGAATAACAAACATGAGCCAGGTTTTCTTTAAACGTCAATGTCTACTTCGACAATGTGTTATGTTCAGATCTTTCTCAGCTGCCATGAATTATCCATTCTGTTTTTGTAAAACAACAACAAACAAACAATGACAAATTTTATAAAATGCAGGCCAGGTATAAGTTGAATTTTACCATTAGCAACTGCAGAGGACTCCAGCGACAGACAGTAGTTAATTTCACATATGATGTTTAGTTCATTGTCTTCCGATAGAACAGCGGTAAGTTTACAGACTTACAACGTTGAAGGCTAGGGTTCAATTCTCTGAGATGAAGCCAGCGGATAATCCCGTATGGTTTGACTCTAAAATACACAATTCAATATTCTATACAAAATAAAGATTGGATGTTTATTCGTCAGACATAACTAGATCTCAGCAGTATTATAAAATAATAAAAGATTCGACAATTATGGGAAGCCATCTCTAATGAAATGCAGGAAAGACGAAGCAAGCTTTCAGGTATAACACAAATCTGGAGTTTATATAGGCGCCAAGTTAGTTTAAAATTCATTAAACAAATATCCCATTTCAGTGCTAACCTCGTCCGATATTCCTCGCAAGTTCATCATGATGGAACTACGAAAAACCAGTGTGAAAGACAAATTAGGCCTGAGTTTCATCCAAAGGATGTAAGTAAAAAATGAAGTTTAATGATCAATTTCATAAATTAATTGCACACATCAGCTTCATCATGTTGCACATGATGTTTAACTGTCTTAAGCTCATGACTGAGGTTTCAATGTTGCTGTTTTTATCAGTTCCTAATTCTTTTAATGTATTGAACCTTTTTTCGAAAGAAAAACAGAAAAATTCATGTCGTTAATTTTAAAATATAGAAACAACATAAGAGCTTTATCAATTACTCGTGCATCTATCTCTATATACATATATACACACACATATACAAACCCTTAATGTTCTTCATTATCTTCATCTGTTAGGTTAATGGTTTGTTCTTCTTCATTTTCATCTGTTACATTAATGGTGTATTCTTCATCATCTTCATCTGTTATGTTAATGGTGTGTTCTTCATCATCTACATCTGTTACATTAATGGTGTATTCTTCATCATCCTCATCTGTTACGTTAATGGTGTGTTCATCAACTTCATGTGTTAGGTTAATAGCCTGTTCTTCTTCATCAACTTCATCTGTCGGGTTAATGATGTTTTTTAATCAGTTCAATTTATTTTTCCGTAATGAAGAGGAGTTTTCATCACTTACGTTGTAAGTAGTGATATTTTGTTAACCACAAAGAATCTTTATGAAATATTACTCGTAACCCCTGCGTTGTGTCCTCGAATATCTGAACATATATTAAAAACGTTGTTTTTCCTAACCAGTGAACTGAGCGTGGCCCTAGCGTTAAAGTGGTCGTTAGGAAAAGACATTCAGTTATATTTTTAAAATTAATAATTAAATAGTTAATTTACATTGTTATTTTAAAACTGCACTATATCTTCTGTGCTCTTTACTGGTGTATATCAAACCTGATTTGTAATGTAATATTTTCAGTTAGCGTGATGCACCTCGAATAAGCGTTGTTGTTTGTTTATTACTTTACGTGTTATTTCTTTCTTTTCATATACTTGATTTATTCCAGTTAAATGTATTAATTATTTACAGTATATTTCATTTTGTGGTTTAATTGTGTTAAATAATAATATTTTATTTTGTTGGTTGAACATATTTATAACCAAGGATATGATGTTCCACGTGCCTCCTGTGTAAGATGTATATATATTTGACATTATGACAGTTTCCTAGATTTAATCATATTTGAAACAGTAAAGGAATTCGTATTTTCTGTAAACACCCGTTTCAATACATAATCACTTTAGTTTACCACTTCTTTCCCAAAGAGCGACTTTGTGTTGCATGCCGTGAGCTCGTCATTCGCTTTATAAATTTGTTTCGCTTCTGTCACAACATATGAACGTTTCATATTTACCCGATTTTCACACAAGATTAGAGAAAGTAGCTAGCAATATGAATGTTGGTAAGTTCATTCATTGTTTTTATTTAATTTTGTACAATAAGCTATCTTTGTTGTGCGTACCGAAGGGATCAACTTCCCAATTGTAATAATTACACTATATAACACAAATCTTGTTCTTGAATATTATATCTTATTTCTTAATTGTTTATGTTGTAAAAATACACAAAATCACTATTATTCCCTTCAGACTTTGCTTTTGTGACCTGAGTAATGAAATTTAGAAATTGACCTATTTTATATGTAAAAATGGACAAATTTGCACATTTTCATTTACATAAGGTCTGAATAAAACAACATATGAATCAAGATTTACATGTTTTTATACTAAAGCTGTTTGAAAATGTTTATAAGTAAGTAGTTTTTTTGGGATTTGCGACTGTGATGTAAATCGCTTTCACATATCAGTCCCAAATATATCGTCTCTTATCATGTTTTCGTTATAAGCTCACGGGCCACAAAGCAGAGTTTGAAGAGAAAAATAGGTCTTTTCCATTTACATTAGGCATAAGCAATTGGGAAATAACACTTTCTGTCAGGAACAAGAAAAAGTAAACATTTTGTTGCATAGTTTTAATAAAGCCAGATGCACACGTTAAAATATTCTACACGCTGTAGATTGGCAGCTTATCAAAATCAGTAATGTTTTTCAATGTTTGATAAATAGAAACATTTTATTAAACGATTAGTCAGTGGTTTTACTTTGAACATTGGTCGCACGTTTTGCCTTCTTTACTACCATAATATTGGGGCATAACATTAATGGGAAACATTGCATTTCTTTTATGTTTACGTTTTCAAATTAACACCATTCAGAGATATAGAAAAGCACATACTTTGATTATTCACACAAACAAATACGTCAAGCACATTCTCAGAAACCATTTATTCTCAAAAATAGAATGGGTTTACATCACTGTTCCCTGTGAAAATTAGTTTCTTGACGTGACAGCTTAGCTCTATTGGAGACAACTGTCAAGACGGGTGTGGATTAAAATTGTATGTTAGTCATTCGACGTAATGTAATATTATAAACGATGTTGCAAAAATCCTTTTCACAAATTTATAGACAGTCCCTAATTAACTGTAAGTACGATTCCTTAATACTTCATTTTTAACAACAGAAGTACATAAAACCTTAGGGAATGTTTCTATCACCAAATCACAGCATCAAAGGCAGAATTCTTGATTCATTTCACTTGTGACCTAAAAACTTTTTGACGTCATCACTTTGATCATGTGAATCTGTCATCACTACAAAATCAAAACAGGAAAGTACTGACTTTTTCAAGGTTATTGGATACTCACATTACAATGCATATATACTGTGTCAAGAAAGAACGATTTGTTACTGACTCGAACACAAGGTGATTGGATATTTACATTTCAATATTGAATATTATATATTTTTTCGTTTATTTTCTCTTACCTCTTTTAATGTATTTCAGGTCCTAAAATGAGCCACAGAGTTAAAGATATTTTTCCTCTCGTGACATTGTTCACGATCAGTTTAAAACTGATTGGAGGTGCCTTCACTGATCAAAACCTACTGAAGTAAGTTATCGGCTTTCATCATGATGTTTGGTCACAAACTGTAATTAGCTATTCAATGTCGATAGCATATTATATATTTGTTTTGAATTTCGCTCTAAGCTACTCGAGGGCTATCTGCGCTAGCCGTCCCTACTTTTGCAGTGTAAGACACTGCAGCTAGTCATCACCACCCACCACCAACTCTTGGGCTACTCTGTTACCAACGAAGAGTAGGATTGACCGACACATAATCACGCCCCTACGACTAAAAGGGTGAGCAAGTTTGGTGCGACCAGGATTCGAACCCGCGACCCTCGGATTACGAGTCGAACGCCTTAACACACTGGTACTGTTTTAAATGAATAATACTTTTCACAACCTTTACATAAGTTGTATTGTACGTTATTATTTTCAGAAATATAAGTGATAAAATAAAGGTTATTGAAATGTCTATTCTGATAGTTTCTTGGTGTAGCCTGATAAACAACCACTAACTATATATCTCTGTGTAAAATGAACACTATTGTATTTGTTAATATATTAATTGCAATGTACGAAACAAAACTGTTAATTAAACTAATCATAAAGAACACGCCTCGCTTACAAACACTCTCCATTTAAGGTTTTCATACTGTGACCACGAAACCATACGTACAGTCTGAAAATAAATGTTTCAACCAATAAAAGCAGATTATGAACTTAGGTTCAGGGTCTAGATGAACATTATAAAAATTTAGCTTTTCTAATCTCTATTAGAAACACAGCTCGTTCATTTAACATTAAATTGGTGTTTGTAAATGTTGTAAAAATTGCACGGTTTTAAATTTAGTTGTACGGAAATATTATAACCACATGTCTTTCATTAACCACTAAATGAACATGCAAATATTTCACATATACACACTTCAGTCAGGTCAAGCTTTCTGGCTTCATATAACACTATTATAACCCTAAGAACACTTTTAACTTAAACTGCTCTGCGTTCATTATTTGTTCTTTTTCTTCTTCAGCTCGAATTTGGCTCACAAATAATTGCCACTAGGGGTTACCTTACAAGTAAAACATAGAATAGCATATAAGATTTCTGCATCAGTTGTTAAACATGGTTAAAGGCTATGCTTTTACCGACATTTCGTACCCGTTTTAAAGAAAAAAAAATCCGAACAAAATTTTCCATTCTCAGAACTTGTCATGAAATAAACATTCAATATTATCGTCATATTCACCTCACCCAGTAACATAACAGTAAATCTAGGGACTAATAACGCGAAAAATGTAGTTTTGATACCCCGTTGTGGGCACATATAGATAGTCCATTGTGTCGCTCATTTCAGTATCTAAATAGTATTTAAAGGAAACCATTAAAATATTTATCTCTAGAAACAATAACCTCTTTTTTATGTTTTTTATTGAAATCGTAACACAAACTAAAATTCGCATCAAGTTTGCTTTAACCTTTGTGTGTTTCTTTCCTGATTGAAAAATCTGTGGATTCTGACTGTTTTTCTTTTCAAGGTGATACTTAGTTTCCAGTATAACACGCTAGTTACTGATGTCTTTATTGTAAAAAGCACGCCGTTTTTTATCTTTGTTAAAGTGGAAAATGTTCGATGCACTTTACCCACAGCGTAAATCGGTTCCAGTATTTTTAACAATATACGCCCTCTAGATGGTCTTCAAAATTTCGAAGATAACCGATCAACATAAGGTATTTTTTTATAAAATTGAACTTCAAACATTAGGCTACAGACAAGATCGTAAATTCCTAGTTTTGATATTATGCACAAATATATTTCTATTTATTAATAAATATATAACAGTTGCTGAACACTTTGGTCCCAACGTGTAACATTCTATTATATTAAAAGAGATATTTGGTTGTTCTGAGCACAGCAACAATATCCAAAAGTTCTAAAGTATTTTGAAAACAATTGTAAACATTCTTACTTTTACTAGAAAAAGAAAAGTACATACTTTGCTTAGATTATATTTTAGGCCTCTCAATAAGTGTCATTACAGATCTAGTTTCCCCTGTTCTTAATACACAATAACATACTCCATTTTCTATCTGCCATAAGCTTCCTTCTCTAAGACTGCATCTACAGTTTGAAGGTAACAGTTTATAGACGTTTCTTCTGATATGTATCAACAGCCACTCGGTTCTGGCAAATCCCTGCCGATATCGTACATTTCTGTTGTAGTCTTCCAAAAAAGGTATCGTTTCATTGGAATCTTCAGTGTTCCCAACAGTTAAGGCTAGAAAATAATGCAATTGTTCTGTGGAAAGTGTTATTTTTGCTATTGAATGCCTGAAATTGTTTCCACGAAGGCTGGAACCAGTCAGCTGTAGTTTTAACGATAAATTTCTACAAGAAGAATTATCCGGACATGTCTTTCTTATCTGGGACAGAGATCTTTCTAAAACTGACTTCGCAGTATTTTCTATGTGGCTCAGCCTCAAAGGTTGAGTCTTATTTCTGAAAATAGTAAATCAAAAACTAATTAATATTAATACAGTTTCTTAGATATATCTAATGATGTGTTTTTAATGACATGAACTTTAAATGCGCAGTACAAAAACCACTGAAGTGAGGTTGAGAAAAGTGTACTTTTATTTTAACTCTTCACAAATATTGTTTTGAAATGACCTCTTACCGTTTCAAGAGTACTTGGGGACTTATCTTTGTCACACGTACAAAGGTTAAGTACAAGGGAATGTGGGTTATTAAACATGTTCTTATTTGTTCAGTTTCTTCACAAGTGTTAATAATACTAACAACTATAGAATATTAGATAGAGGAAGAAAAATAAAATTGAGAACGGCACGTTTATTAAACGACCAGGTATAAGTGTCTGTAATTCAAGTAGATTCGACTTTAATTTTAAAATATTGATCACAAATGTTTTGTTTAACTCTTCGAATAATGGATAATGAATGGTATCTTTATATCGTACTCACATCTGAAATAGCGGAGCATCTTCAGAATCATTACATCTCTTCAATCCTGAGATGCACAATAAGCTGCCAGGCTACGTCCAGCCCAGAGGGAAAGAACAACAGATCATAATAATGTGTTGTTATTCACAAATATAATCGCTAAACGAAACCGAAAAAAGTTTTCTTAAAAATTAAGTGGAGTAAATTTTAACAAATATTCCCTTCACTTACTTATCTTGACTTGTATCAGCGACGGAAAGTTCGAGGAATAACATAAAATACGGTAAGTAGGACACAATATTCATTAAAAGTTGGATTTTCATTGCCTCGAATGAGCCACCTGGTATCAACGACAGTTTACACAAAACTTTAACAAAAACGAATAATAATTTGTATTTTCTCTCTTCTTCTCTCTCAGATACTGTGCTTCGATTCGAATAAAAATCAGCTGATATATATATATGTACTACTGTACAGGAAACAATAGAAACGTAGGTTGTGTTTATTTATTATAACAAAAAAAAAACGTGTTTATTCATGTCCTGTCGTTTCCGAATAGTTTAGTTTCACTTATAACCGCGTAAGTTCCTTGTTATAGAATTAATTGACAATTTCTGAAAATATTCGGTAACTAATATTTCATTATTTATAATAAACATAAACTACTTAGTGATGTCAAACTCTGATTGGCGCGTGTTCCAAAAAATATATTACTTTTACAACATCGCCATTCGTCGATTGAAGTTATTACATTATATTAAATTCTTATTCGCGTACTTCCGCATAGTTAAGGAAAAGATTGTGTGTGGGTGTCTGTTTGTATCAGAAACCTGCATTCTGAGATAATTATTTGTAAATTCAAATGCGACACTTTTATTCAATCACAGTGTTCTTAACAAAGAACTTTCTTTAATCCAGTGTTCACATTATAAAAACACAAAACCTCCAGACAGTTTACAGCTCAAAACTAAATTTTCAATAATAACTTTGCTTCAACAACTGCCTCCACTCATTCCTGAAAAAATATTCCTCTCGTAACAATACAGTGGCTTAATTATACTACACGTAAATGATCACTGTAGGAAAAAATGAACCGCTACCTCCCCAAAAAATTAAATCTCAAATGATATTCCTGTCCCATATATTTCGTTAGTAATAAATTCTTGACCATCTGATATTTCTGTCACAATTCTTACTGATGAAGAATATTTGTGTAGCTACTTATTCAACGATTTAAGCAAAAAATACCTCACGTTACGATGAAAACAGCCTTCTTTCTCTCCAGTTTTCTTCGTGGTAGCAGAAAACCCAAACTGCAGAACGTTTTGATGAATAACCAATGACATTACGAGAAAATTCAAAGCGCTCTCGACTACAAAAGGCCCGCCATGGCCTAGCGTGTTAAGGCGTACGACTCGTAATTTGAGGGTTGCGGGTTCGCATCCCCGTCGCGCCAAACATGCTCGCCGTTTTAGCCGTGGGGACTTTATAAAGTGACAGTCAGTCCTATTATTCTTTGGTAAAAGAGTAGCTTAAGAGTTGGCGGTGGGTGGTGATAAGTATCTGCCTTCCCTCTTGTCTTACACTGTTAAATTAAGTACGGCTACCACAGATAGCCCTCGAGTAGTTTTGTGCGAAATGGAAAAAACAATCAAAATCGACTACAAAGTAATAGACTCTATCACAAAATATACCTTTTAACATTCAAAATTACAATCGTGTTGAAACTAAACGTGTTTTCGACTACTGTTAGCGAGATAACAAAATTACAAGAAACAACACACAATTCAAAACAGAAATCCACAGAAAAATCACCCACACTGGACTATACATTCCTAGATACTCAGCACATGAAACAAAACAAAAACTCAACATACTGAGAAACGAAATAAACAATGCCATAAAACTATGCTCGCCAGATAAAATTAACGATGAATTAGACAAAATAAAACAATACTTCATCAACATCAATATGTTTCCTCCATAAATCGAAGAAAACATTGTACGCACACACCTAGACAGAAAGAAAAATCAACCAACAAAAATAAAATATCTTAGGAATCAAAAAATCACGAAACCATATACTGCTGCATACCATATATTCTTGACATCAGCAAACAAATAATCAACATTTAGCAAAAACTAGTAACAAAATATGGCATTCCAGTTAACATCAAATTTGTTCATGAATCAGGCACAAAACTAAGGTTTCTACCATATAAAAACTACACTGACAAACACGACACCAACATTATTTATAAAATACAATGTGATAACTGCCGCGACTTCTATATTGGAGAAACAAGTAGAAATATGGAAACCAGATTCAAAGAACATAAAAACTCACCTTCACACGTTTTCGAACACTGCAAGTCAAATAAACACAAATTAACCACAGAAAACACTAAAATACTAAATAAAGAAACAAATGCAAAATTAATGAAGCTTTACTTGTACAACGACTTAAACCCAAAATAAACCAATATGAAGGAACGCCTTTATACCAATATTAATATATAAAATAAATAAAATTATATATTCAAACATCTAACACCGCCCTCTACATTCAGATACTCAGTTACACAATCTCTTTCAAACATGTGGTCAGCTTCTGGTCAGTTACCTCATTCTTTGTGAAATTGACAATGACCGAAGAAGGTCGAAATTTTGTTTGCTCTTCTAGGTAAAATATTTTCTAAACCCAAAAGAGCCGTTTTTGCATGTATAAAACGTTCTGTAGTTTGGGTTTTTTGCTACCACGAAGAAAACTGGAGAGAAAGAAGGCTGTTTTCATCGTAACGTGATGTATTTTTTGCTTAAATAGTAGAATAAGTAGCTACACAAATATTCTTCATCACAAAGAATTGTGACAGAAATATCTGATGGTCGAGAATTTATCATTAACGAAATATATGGGACAGGAATATCATTTGAGATTTAATTTTTTTGGGAGGTAGCGGTTTTTTTCCTACAGTGATTATTTACGTGAAGTTTAATTAAGCCACTGTATTGTTACGAGAGGAATATTTTTTCAGGAATGAGTGGAGGCAGTTATTGGAGCAAAGTTATTATTAAAAATTTAGTTTTGAGCTGTAAACTGTCTGGAGGTTTTGTGTGTTTTATGAAGTGAAATCTGGATTAAAGAAAGTTTTTGGTTGAAAACACGCGATTGAATAAAAGTCTCACATTGAAATTTAGTAATAATTATCTCAGAATGCAGGTTTCTCATACAAACACACACACACACACACACAATCTTTTCGTTAACTATGCAAAAGGACACGAATAAGGATTTAATACAATGTAATAACTTCAGTCGACGAATGACGATTTTGTACAAGTAATATTTTTTTTGGAACACGCGCCAATCAGAGTTTGGCATCACTAAATAGTTTACGTTTATTGTAAATAATGAAATATTAGTTACCGAATATATTCAGAATTGTCAATTAATTCTATAACAAGGAACTTACGCGGTTATAAGTAAAACTAAACAATTCGGAAAAGACAGGACATAAATAAACACGTTTCTTTTTGTTATAATAAATAAACACAACCTACGTTTCTATTGTTTCCTGTACAGTAGTACATGTATCAGTTGATTTTTATTCGGATCGAAACACAGTATCTGAGAGAGAAGAAGACAGAAAGTACAAATTACTTTACGCTTTTGTTATAGTTTTGTGTAAATTATCGTAGATACCAAGTGGCTCATTTAAGGCAATGAAAATTCAAATATTAATGAAGATTGTGTCCTACTTATCGAACATTATTGCTCGAACTTTCCCTCGCTGATATAAGTCAATATAAGTAAGTGAAGGAAATATTTGTTAAAATTTACTCCACTTGATTTTTAAGAAAACTTATTTCGGGTTCGTTTAGCGATTATATTTGTGAATAACAACACATTATTGTGATCTGTTGTTCTTTCCCTCTGGGCTGGACGTAGCCTAGCAGCTTGTTGTGCATCTCAGGATTGAAGAGATGTAATGATTCTGAAAATGCTCCGCTATTTCAGATGTGAGTCCGATATAAAGATACCATTCATTATCCATTATTCGAAGAGTTAAACAAAACATTTGTGATCAATATTTTAAAATTCAAGTCGAATCTACTTGAATTACAGACACTTATACCTGGTCGTTTAATAAACGTGACGTTCTCAATTTTATTTTTCTTCCTCTATCTAGTATTCTATAATTGTTAGTATTATTAACACTTGTGAAGAAACTGAAGAAATAAGAACATGTTTAATAACCCACATTCCCTTGTACTTAACCGTTGTACGTGTGACTAAGACAAGTCCCCTAGTACTCCTGAAACGGTAAAAGGTCATTTCAAAACAATATCTGTGAAAAGTTAAAATAAAAGTACACTTTTCTCAACCTTACTTCAGTGGTTTTTGTACTGCGCATTTAAAGTTCATGTCATTAAAAACACATCATTAGATATATCTAAGAAACTGTATTTATATTAATTAGTTTTTGATTTACTATTTTCAGAAATAAGACTCAACCTTTGAGGCTGAGCCACATAGAAAATACTACGAAGTCAGTTTTAGAAAGATCTCTGTCTCAGATAAGAAAGACACGTCCGAATAATTCTTCTTGTAGAAATTTATCGTTATAACTACAGCTGACTGGTTCCAGCCTTCGTGGAAACAATTTCAGGCATTCAATAGGAAAAATAACACTTTTCACAGAACAATTGCATTATTTTCCAGCCCTAACTGTTGCGAACACTGAAGATTCCAGTGAAACGATACCTTTTTTGGAAGAATACAACAGAAATGTACGATATCGGCAGGGATTTGCCAGAACCGAGTGGCTGTTGATACATATCAGAAGAAACGTCTATAAACTGTTACCTTCAAACTGTAGATGCAGTCTTAGAGAAGGAAGCTTATGGCAGATAGAAAATGGAGTATGTTATTGTGTATTAAGAACAGGGGAAACTAGATCTGTAATGACACTTATTGAGAGGCCTAAAATATAATCTTAGCAAAGTATGTACTTTTCTTTTTGTAGTAAAAGTAAGAATGTTTACAATTGTTTTCAAAATACTTTAAAACTTTTGGATATTGTTGCTGTGCTCAGAACAACCAAATATCTCTTTTATTATAATAGAATGCTACACGTTGGGACCAAAGTGCTCAACAACTGTTATATATTTATTAATAAATAGAAATATATTTGTGCATAATATCAAAACTAGGAATTTACGATCTTGTCAGTAGCTTAATGTTTCAAGTTCAATTTTATAAAAAAATAAATAAATACCTGATGCTGATCAGTTATCTTCGAAATTTTGAAGGCAAACTTGAGGGTGTATAATGTTTAAAATACTGGAATCGATTTACGTTGTGAATAAAGTACATCGTGAATCCTCCACTTTAACAAAGATAAAAAACGGCGTACTTTTAACAGTAAAGAAATCAGTAAGTAGCGTCTAATACTGGAAACTAAGTATCACCTTGACAAGAAAAATAATCAGAATCCACAGATTTTTCAATCAGGAAAGAAACAAACAGAGGTTAACGTGAATTTTTGTTTTGTGTTTCGATTTCGATAAAAAGAAAAACATTTAAAAAGAGAAATTACTGCTATTAGAGATGAATAATTTAGTAGTTTTGGATTACTACGCATTAGATCTTGGAATAAGCGAAAAAATGGGTTATCTGGGCTGTGTATACAACGTGGTATAAAAACTAGATTTTTAGCGTTATAGGTCCCTAGACTTTAAAACGGGTACGAAATGTCGGAAAAATCATCGCCTTTACCCCTGTTTAACAGCTAATGTTATTCTATGTTTTACTGGTAAGGCAGCCCCTAGTGGCAATTATTTATCAGGTTTTTAAATTGAACTGAAGAAGAAAAAGAACAAATAATGAACGTACAAGAGTTTAAGTCAAAAGTGTTCTTAGGGTTATAATAATGTCACATGAAGCTAGATAGATTCATCTGACAGAAGTGTGCATATGTGAAATATTTGTGTGGTTAATAAAAGACATGTGGGTATAATGTTTCCGTACAACTAAATTAAAAACCCTGCAATTTTTACAGCATTTATAAACACCAATTTAATGTTAAATGAACGAGCTGTGTTTCTAATACAGATTAGACAGCATAAAGTTTTATAATGTTCATCTGGACCCTGAACCTAAGCTCATAATCTGCTTTGATAAGTTAACCCTAGTACACACACTCAAAAAAATTACGTTGCCCACACTGGGGGTCATTTTTGATCCCCACCAAAAATATTTAAAAAAAAATTATTTTCATATAAACAAAGTATAAATTTGACAAAATATTTATTCTATACAATTTATGCATACACTCAGGGTAACTTTATGGTCATTGCAAGCCATTTTACTACAGTTGATACACTTTGAAGAATATATCTTTCCTTGAATCACGTGCACATGTTCCTAACGTTCTCTTCAGCAAATTTTTGTCTTTATGGAGGGATCACTTCATTTGTATCTTCTTCAGGCAGTAATTCATCAGTAAGCAACTTCAGAAATTCACGTCTTGCTCTTTTTTCGAACTTTGATGCGAATTCTGGATGGCGCTGGCGATAGAGAAGGTAAGCATTGTATGCGGCAGCATCAAGAATGTTATAAAATAGTGCCATTGGCCACCTTCTGGTCTTTCTTTTTGTAGAAAAGAATCTAACTATTTGGTCTAGTGTGTCGACTTCTCCTTTGGTGGAGTTATAGTATGATATTATTTCAGGTTTTCCTGATTTATCATCGATTGAGGGCTGTCTATGCAACGTAGATAAGAGAACCACAGATTTATCCTTTTTGGGTTATATTTGACCAATGTTGCTTTGTCGAGAACATTTATAGAGTGTTCTAGAATCTTCTAGAACACAAAATTTCATATCAATATATTATTTGATTATTTACCAGAAATGTAATTGAGTTTTTTAAACAGGAGTCAAAAATGACCCCCAATGTGGAAAACGTGAATTTCGACATTAGACAAGGGGTGTTATACTTCATTTGCATAAAATACATGTTAAACGTATTAGTATAGTATTTATTAGTATAGATTAAATTAGGTACATTTTTAGGCCCGAAAGTCACACCTTTGATATTTCTGTAACAACTTAAACACAAGTGGGCCCATTTTTGACCCCCACAGTGGGTATGAGGGTTAAAACAATTTTCTTTTTCAGACTGCACGTATGGTTTTGTGGTCACAGTATGAAAACCTTAAACGGAGAGCGTTTGAAAGCGAGGCGGGTTCTTTATTGTTAGTTTAATTAACAGTTTTTTTTCGTACATTGCAAAAAGTATATTAACAAATATAATAGTGTTGTTTTTACCCAGAGATATACGGCTAGTGGTGTTTTACCACGCTACACCATAAGGCTATCAGAACAGATATTTCAATAACCTTTATTTTATCACTTATATTTCTGTAAATAATAACGTACACTGAATCTTATGTAAAGGTTGTGAAAAGCATAACTCATTTAAGACATTACAGAGGCCCGGTATGGCCAAATGTTTTAAGGCGTTCGACTCGTAATCCGAGGGTCGCTGGTTCGAATCCCCGTCGCACCACACTTGCTCGCCCATCCAGCCGTGGGGGTGTTATAATATGATGGTCAATTCCACTATTTCTTAGTAAAAGAGTAGCCCAACAGTTGGCGGTGAATGGTGATGACTAGCTGCCTTCTCTCTAGTCTTACACTGTTTACACTTATATTTTATAAATTTAAAAACGACATGCATTTAATTGTTGTTGGTTTCTCTTTTTTATTGTTTGGCAGAAAACTACATAATGGGCTGTTTGTGATGTGCCCATCAAGTGTATCGTTACCTAGTTTTTAATACTATAAAATTTCACATTTGACGTTGTATCACTTGGATGCGTTTGTGTTTTCATTACAACGGTTTTCGATTGTTGTTTTTTCCTTTTCTCTGTTGCATCAATTGCTATTTTTGTTTACATATAAACCTTAAACATTAATTAGCTTTTATAGAATTGAATAATATTGTAACTAAAAACTACATAAAACTTATAATGTCATCAGCATTAAATATACGGACAAGTGATGAATGATACAAGAAAAAAAATGAAATTAATAAAAAGAGAAAAATAGCCAATCACACAGAAAACAAGCAATGAAATCCTAGTGCTTCGAAAAGGTGGATTGTCTTCTTTACTTCAGAAGAAGAAAGGCGCATCGCTATTTTAAAGCGATATCTATTACTATATATAGATATTATAAACTATAGACAGTTTATAATGAAACATACTAGATTCTGATTAATTTTTTATGTTTGTTTCAAATATTCCTACAAAGCTACTGTAGGACTATTTGCGATAGTTGTTTCTAATGTCGAACTCATAAACTAAAGAGAAAGGGATTTGACAGTCACACTTGTAACGCATTCATAGCCACAAAGAGCGAAGCAAGATATTTTTGTAGAGATAATTCATAGATATATTTATAAGTAACATACAAACATTTAGTTTTGATTTATTTAGTGAGATATAATCTAAACATATTAACAAATGCTATATAAATCGAATCGTGGGATTTATTATTAATTTACAGATTGCGTAAACTGAGAATCATTCGAAAGAACCATTCAGTTTTCATTATCAGACATTAACATAACAGCAATTTATAAAAGTGTGTGTTGTTTAATTACTTATTTATAGTTTCTTGGGCTTTGTTTTGAATATTTTGATATGCATAAACATGAATACCAGAAAATTTAAAACACAGAGCTATCTGGAAGACTGAATACAACATTACTGTTTAGTTCTTATAGTTTAGTTTTACTTATAACCGCGTAAGTTTCTTGTTATAGAATTAATTGACAATTTCTGAAAACATTCCTTAACTAATATTTCATTATTTACAATAAACGTAAACCACTTAGTGATGTCAAACTCTGATTGGCGCGTGTTCCAAAAAAAATATTACTTATACAACATCGTCATTCGTAGACTGAAGTTATTACATTGTATTAAATCCTTATTCGTGTGCTTCCTCATAGTGAACGAAAAGATTGTGTGTGTTTGTGTCAAAAAAATGCATACTGAGATAATTATTTGTAAATTTAAGTACGAATTTTTATTCAATCACGTGTTCTCAACCAAGAACTTTCTTTAATCCAGAGTTCACATTATAAAACAAACAAAACCTCCAGACAGTTTACAGCTCAAAACTAAATTTTTGATAATAACTTTGATCCAATAGCTTCGTCCACTCATTGCTGAAAAAATATTTCTCTTCGTAACAATACAGTGGCTTAATTATAATTTAAGTGAATGTAAACTGTAAGAAAAAAAAACCGCTACTTCTCAAAAAATTAAATCTCAAATGACATTCTTGTCCCATATATTTCGTTAGTGATAAATTCTCGATCATCAGATATTTCTCTCACGATTCATAGTGATGAAGAATATTTGTGTAGCTACTTATTCAACGATTTAAGCAAATAACACATCACGTTACGATGAAAACAGCCTTCTTTCTCTCCTGTTTTTTTCGTGGTAGCAGAAAACCCAAACTGCAGAACGTTTTGATGAGTAACCAATTACATTACGAGAAAATCCAAAGCGCCCTCGACTACAAAAGGCCCGCCATGGCTTAGCGTGTTAAGGCGTACGACTCGTAATCTGAGGGTAGCGGGTTCGCATCCCCGTCGCGTCAAACATGCTCGCCGTTTTAGCCATGGGGACGTTATAAAGTGACAGTCAGTCCTATTATTCTTTGGTAAAAGATTAGCTCAAGAGTTGGCGGTGGGTGGTGATGAGTTGCTGCCTTCCTCTAGTCTTATACTGTTAAATTAGGGACGGCTACCTCAGATAGCCCTCGAGCAGCTTTGTGCAAAATTAAAAAACAAACAAACAAAATCGACTACAAAGGAAAGGACTCTATTACAAAATATACCTTTTTTTATCCAAAATTACAATCGTGTTGCAACTAAACGTGTCTTCGACTATTGTTAGCGAGATAATAAACAACGTTTAAAAGTTTACAGGCCCGACTTTGCCAGGTGGTTAAGACGCTCGACTCGTAATCTGAGGGTCGCGGGTTTTAATTCCCTTGAAGCTATTTTGAGCGTTATAAATTTATGGTCAATCCAACGACTGGATTAAAGTGTAGCCCAAGAGTGGTCGGTAGGTGGTGATGACTAGTTGCCTTTATTCTTGTTTTATACTCTAGAATTATGGACGGCTAACGCATATATCTCTCATGTAGCTTTGCCCGAAATACGTAAACAAACAAAATCTTCGCCATACATCGAAATCAACGAAAACTTTCGTGTGAAAGTTAATAAAGTTTGTAGTTAACTAGCTTACTTGTGTAGGGTCAAGCACAAAACTTCACAATCCTCGATCGGTGCTCTGCCTATAACGGGTATCGAAACCTAGATTTTAGCAGTGTGAGTCCACAAACATACCGCTGTGCCACTGTGACGTGTGTTAAAGACGTCAAGAAAAGCTATAGCTTTCAAATAATTCTTGTTTGGTGTACATTCTTATCACTCTAAAACGTTTGAAATTCGCAGTCATTGGGTTGTATCTTATGATATCTGAAACAATTATTGATAATTTTTCACCTCATTCTAACATATAACAAAAATCCATGAAAAGCTTATAACATATATTACGTTTTAAAACACAATTATCTATTTGGATAACAGTTTTGTTATTCAACAGCAACATTAGAAAATTAACACTCTATATCCAACCTTTCCCATGAGTATTTAAAATATATTTATTGTAGTGTTTGGTATCAGCACAACACTAACGACTTATAAAAATTAATCATGTGCTTCAACTTGATGAAGGCACAAAACAGAAACTTTCAGTGAACTGAGTCGGGTTATAACTCTCACGCAGTTTTTTATTTCATCACATATTACATAACTTATTGTATACACTAGCCCATGTATATTGTGATGTTCCTCAGTATACAATAGACAAAATATATCCTCATATCTGTGTATGATCATGCATACAAATATTTCTCATTGAAAATGTTGAAATTTCTCTGATATCATATTTCATTTTTTAAAGTTCCAATTAACAGAAAATATCCGAAAATGACAGATAATACACTGAACAAACTTAAGTCACAGTTGTAAATATTCATATTATAATAAACATCTTGCTTGGATGACACTGGAATAATATTCTGTTACGGGATGTGAAACCTTCAACTTCGCGTAGTTTTCATCTTGCGGTCATGTAATTTTGCAACACGGGTCACATTTTTCCTTTTCGCCTCCGTTTCCTGTTACGAAGAACTCTTATTCTCGAGGTACATTATAATGTCCCTCGGCTGAAAGGGCGAGCATCTTTGGTGTGACAGAGATTGGAACACGCGACTCTCGAGTTACGTGTCGAGTGCTTTATCCCCCTGGCAATATCAGACCGGTTATATGTAAAGGAGACAACTTTTTATGTCCGTAAATAATTTTGCACAAAGTTACACGAGCGCAATCTATGGCAGCCGTCCCTAATTTTCCAGTGTAAGACTGGATGGGAAGCAGCTGGTCATCACCATTTACCGCCAACTCTTCGGTTACTCTTTTATCAACGACTAGTGCTATTGACCATCCCATGGCTTAAAGAAGGAGCATGTTTGGTGTGAAGGGGATACGAACCAACCAGTCGAGCACCCTAACCACCTGGCCAAGCCGGGCTTCAAGGGAAAAGGTACGGGTATTAGAAAGTATAAAGTGAGGGTATTTTGAAGGAGAAAAGCATCAAAACAAAATATTTATAACTAAAGAAGTCTTCGACATCTTGTCTCCAACAATGACTTTTTATTACTGATATTAAATTTGTAAGAGAGAACAAATGGTAATCAGACGATATAGATTTGTAAAACAAACAAAATGTCTCAAAATACGAGTTTATATTTAAAATCTTTTTCATTTGCAGTCAAAGTTTTCTTTGTTTATGTGCTTCGAACATTAACACAAAGCTGCACAAGTTAAGCCTAATTTTAAGTTTATAGATTAGTCAAACTCGCTCACAGCTGGCTCATGAACAACTCTGATCAAATAGTGTAGAGAACAACTTTTCATATTGCTACATTAAAATGGTGAGAACTCTAACCCGACGGAGACAAAGAGTCGGAACGCTAACAACACGGTCACAGCCCTCAAAGTAACTTTCAAATTACCTTGACTATTTGGATCATCTCAGGTTTCCTGATCTGTTCTTATTTGAAAATTGTTCGTATCATTCAACTGTTCTGTTCATTCGCCACATATGCTTATTTTTCTTTTATAATTTTAGTCATCTCCACACTAACTTGATGTTGTGGTAAATTAAAACATATCAAAGATATTTATTTCCTTCAGTCTCTTCTCTGGAATAACAAACGGTCTGTTTCACTGAGAAAATTATTTTGTTTCACTCGTCTGGTTCTAACAACTTTATTTTTACTGGTACTAGTTGTGACATAACTTCGTCTTTACCGGTGCTAATTGTAACATAACTTCATATTTGCTGGTAAAGTTTCAGCTCCCAATATTCTTTCACAGAGATCGCATTTTACTGAATAGATCGATATAAAACATCTTGTGTTAAAATTTCCTACAAACATGAATAAATTATCAGAACTATATAAACTGTCTTAATGTCTTAAATCAAGCCTGAAATATATCCGTTCACCATGTAAAACTGGGCAGATATTACAAACAGTAATGTTGTATTCAGTCTTCCAGATAGCGCTGTGTTTTAAATCCTCTAGTATTCATGTAAATGTATATCAAAATATTCAAAACAAAGCTCAAGAAACAATAAATAAATCATTAAACAAGACACATTTTTATAAATAGCTGTTATGCTAATTTCTGAAGATGAAAACTGAATGGTTCTTTCGACTGATTCTCAGTTTACGCAATCTGTAAATTAATAATAAATCCCACGATCCGATTTATATAACACGTGTCAATATGTTTAAATTATGTCTCACTAAATAAATCAAAACTAAATGTTTGTATGTTACTTATAAATATATCTATAAATTACCTCAACAAAAATATCTCGCTTCGCTCTTTGTGGCTATGAATGTGTTACAAGTGTGACTGTCAAATCCCTTTCTCTTTAGTTTATGAGTTCGACATTAGAAACAACTATAGCAAATAGTCCTGCTGTACCTTTGTAGGAAAATTCGAAACAAACATAAGAAACTAATCAGAATCTCGTATGTTTCATTATAAACTGTCTTCAGTTTATAATATCTATATATAGTAATAGATATCGCTTTAAAATAGCAATGCGCCTTTCTTCTTCTGAAGTAAAGAAGACAATTCACCTTTTCGAAGCACTAGGATTTCATTGCTTGTTTTCTGTGTGATTGGCTATTTTTGTCTTTTTATTAATTTCATTTTTTGTGTGCATCATACATCACTTGTCCGTATATTTAATGCTGATGACATTATAAGTTTGATGTAGTTTTTAATTTCAATATTATTCGATGCTATAAAAATTTTATAGTTTATATTAATCTTTAAAGTTTATATTTATATATATATATATACACACAAATGGCAATTGATATCACAAAAAAGGAAAAAACACCAATCAAAAACCGTTTTAGGCAAAACACAAACTTCTCCCATTGGTATAGCGACGACTGTGAAATTTTATAATATTAAAAACTAGGTTACGATAACTTTTGTGGACACGTTGCAGACAGCCCATTTTGTTGCTTTCTGCCTAACAATAAAAAAGAAAAACGAATAACAATGAAATGCATGTGGTCTTTAAATTTATAAAATATCTTTTGTAAAAGTAAAAAACAGTAATGGGCATTGGTTTCTTAACTTGTGGTATAAAATATGCATGATAAGTCAACACGGCTGTTTTCTATCATCATACAATCACTCGATACAATAACTTGGGGTAAATCAGATAATTATATGTAGCCTCTAAGTTAATTCTTTTTTTATATTTTTCATTCTTCCGTTTTGTTTTTGTTAAGTTTTACAAATTACATGTTCTGAGAAGAATTAAGAAGGTTTAAAAAATATATTTTGCACACTTGTTGTGAATCTTATAGTTTGGAACACGAATTGCACTGTTGAAACAAACAAACACTTTCCCAAGCCAGTGTTTTCAAACGCTACTTAATAAAATACTTGCTTTTAAAAAGTTTTAAAAATCATCTAATCGCAGAAAACTAAGGAAATGGGTTTTTCTTTCTTATTAAAACCTCTGCTTTTCATATTACGTGATACGTTTAGAAATATTCTGAAGGAATAGATAACATCTTTATATTTAAGATATGGATATATGTTCAAACATTAAACAAATGTAATTAAAATTATCTTTGCTTCATTATTTGTTGTATTGGATTTCATGATATATCCATAGTTTCAAGTAGGATATTAACTATAATAAATGTTTTTATTAACATTTAATTACAGAAAATTTCGATCCACAGAAGAAAGAACCTGGTATTTTCTTTTCATTGCGCCCCTCAGTGACACAGAGTTACGTCTGCGGACATACACACTAAAAACCGGCTTTCGATACCCTGAGTAGACAGAGCACAGAGAGACCTATGTTTATCTTTGTGCATAGCAAAAAACAAACAAATGTATCCTTCGCTTAAAAAGTCCTGACACAAACGGGCGCTGGGCTTGAGTCGCTTCCTTCCACTGTTTTGAGCCATCATACACTAACTGTTCATCCGATGCAAAGATGTCTGTTCTAAACACAAAAATAAACGTTACTTTCGTTAGCCACATGGTATAATTAATAAGACTGAATAACTCTAGCCGTTTATTTAATTACTCATTTATCTTCTACCAAATTTCGACATTGTTTAAACCACTTTTTACACATGTATTCTCAAAATGGATAAATATTAAAATGTTAATGAAAATAAATTACAGAAAAAGTTTCAATCTTCATAGATCAACTTCGAGTTAACAAAAAGACTTTCCTTGCTAAAAAACTTGGAATAAATGTTTTCTCCTATTAAACTCTCGACAGCACCACTAACATATCGAACAAACTGCAAGTCCTAAAAAGTTTGATCTGAAATATGGTTAAAAGATAAATAATTTTCCTGCTTTTAAAAATGCTGTGTCTTGTAATTAAAAACAAGAAACAAATCTTTGTTACAAGCCAAAAAGGAATGAAGAAGGTATATAATTTTCTACGTGTACTTTCACCTATTTATTTCACAACCAGTACATAACATATTATAATAAATTTAACGGTGTCAGTGGAGATACAAAAATTCAACCATTTTCAGTCCGAGAACATTTTATAAACTGAGTTTGTTTGTTTGTTGTTTGTTTATTTGTTTTTTAATACCTAATCAAGCTAATAGAGTCGTAGGTAAGTACAAATTCATATTTACGATATAACCTATTTGAATTATCCCCTCATGGGGCAGGGTTACACACTAGATACCCGAACGCAACTTTCCTTTAAAGCAAGGCACCCTGGTCAAAATTAGAACTATAAAACTATTCCTACTTAGAAACCTACAACAAATTTATTTTTATTTAAATTTAATTTTAGGAAATAGTGGGAATACAATGCCTTTATTACACGCTTGAAATATAAGTAATTTCAAAAAAACAAAATTTTAACTATTGAATAGACATGCTGAGCTTGCGACAAATACCCAAGAATAAATAAATATTGTTTAGTTTTATATTTACGATCAACTTAAATATAAAAAATGGGAAAACTTTCCGAAAGAAAAAGTTTCCTTTATTTTTGAATTTCGCAAAAAGCAACACGAGGGCTATCTGCGCTACTTGTCCCTAATTTAGCAGTGTTAGACTAGAAGGAGGGCAGTTAGTCATCACCACCCACCGCCAACTCTTTACCTACTCTTTTACCAACAAATAGTGAGATTGACCACACATTACAACTCCCCACTGCTGAAAAATGGACGAGCATGTTTGGTGGGAAGAGGAATCGAACCCTCAACCTTCGGATTACGAGTTGAGTGCTTTAACAACCTGGCCATGCCGGGAATCAGAAAATAAAGTATGGTGACCAGGAGCGTAGCCAGAAATGGACATTGGGGGGAGGGTAATTTCAGTGCTTGATGTAGGCGCGAAGCCATGTTAGGGGGGTCCGGGAGAATATCCTACCATGTAATTTTTTAAAAAAGTATGAAAGAAAAGCCTGAATTCTCCATTCTAAGACCACCTTTTTGGCAAATTTCAAAATGGCACACTTAGGTGTTTGGCTTTTTTTTTTAATCATAAATAAATATATAGGCCTGTAATATAATTTTAATTGAAAGTTTTCAGGCCCAGCAAAGTCGGCCTACAGTCGCGTCATCAACAAATAAAATATAGAATCACTCAGGAGAGTGCAAAATATATGTAAGTTGTCTATAATGTGTATTCAAATACCATGATTAGTGTGTGTTCAGATTTCCTGGATTTCAAGAATTAGCTTCACAAATAAACAGTGGATGGCACCGTGGCAGGCTGGCAGCATCATGGCACTAACTTAGTACCATTAGCGTCATTTATAGTGAATGATTCAAGAATGTGACGTTGACTAACAGAGGTTGCGATAAACAATCATTCATTATGTCAAGCCTGAAAAAGCAATAAACACTGAATGGGTGCTTTAAACCCATTAAAATGGCTGAACCTGATCAATCTGTTGCAGCCAATCAGGTTGAATCAGAATTGTCAACTGAATTGTCAGAGTCATCAACGTGGCCTTCTATCAATGCTGCCACTACCACCTCAGGTCCAGTTTGAGACATTGGAAATTACATTTGTGATGATGTCAGCATTGGTAAACAGATAAGTCGACTCCTCATTATTATTATTTTGTATTAAAAATCATACAAACACGGATGAGTTTTAGACTGAATATTCATTGCTGCTACTGATTGTAGGCCTACAGCCACAGGATGTTATGCCTGCTCTGTGAAGTACAGCTCTAAGTATTTCTCTTCGAGGTTATTGTGCTCTCATAATAAACTTTCCTATGTGCAAAATAACTTAATTAGAACTATGTTTTTCTATCTTTGTTAGATAAACGCTGAAACCTAAAAATGACTCATCGATAATGCCTGGAATCCAGGGAGTGATTATGTTTTACTCCAGTGTGGTCCAAGAAAGCTGCGTTTTCAGCATCGTTGGCTTTCACAGTGGAGATGACAACTCTACAGTCAACATACAAAGGGTGCTTTCTGCAAGTACTACTGTCTTTGTGCTCCTGATGGTGCTAGTGTTGGAAGCCAGAAATTAGGACAACTAGTGAAATTTCCATACACAAACTGAAAGTAGGCTGTTGAATACTTCAATGCACATGAATTGAAACAGTACCACCAAGACAGCAAAGAAAAAGCTAACAATTTTCTACAGGTCGTAAACACAAGTTCATTTGCGCACTTGCAGCTTGATGCAAATTACAAGCAAGAACTTGAACAGAACCGCCAATATTTAATACCTATTATTGATACTGTATTGCTATGTGGAAGACATGGTTTAGCTTTGAAGGGTAAATATGAATCTGGACCAATGTTTGTTGGTAAAACTGATGAGGAGCCTATCAATAATGTTGGGAATTTTCGGGCAATTTTGCCCTACAGAGCAAAGGGTGATGTCAAGCTTTCCGCAAGCCTCAAGAGTACAGAGGAATGCTACGTATCTGAGTCCTCAAATTGAAAATTAAATCATCAATGCCTGTAATACTCATGTTCTTTATGCTTTGGTCAACAGGGTTAATGTTGCAAAGTGTTTCTCAATATTAGCTGATAAAACAACAGATATTTCTGGCATTGAACAGTTTTTCACTGTGTCTTAGATATTTGGATGCCAATGTCAACTCTTTTGCAATAAGAGAAGATTTTTGCAATTTATACCTGCTTATGATGTGACAGGTAGAAACTTGGTTAATGTTATCATAATCCATCTGACATAATATGGTATTGACATGGTTTACCTGCGATAACAACAGTACGACAGTGCTGCCTCTATGAGTGGGAAATTCAATGGTGTCCAGAGACACATAACTGACAAATTTCCACTTGCACTCTATGTACGCTGCAGTGTCCATTCCCTAAACTCGGCAATTTCTGATGCTTGTAAAGAATTTCCTGTGCAAAATTGCATGGTAGTAATTTCTAGCATTGACAACTTTCTCAATACACCCAAACAAAGGCACGTTTTGGCTTTCTGGGTGGAGAATAAAACAACTGGGTCGAAAAAAACGTTTGAAAGATCTCTGCTCCACCCGGTGGGTTGAGAGGCATGACTCAGTCATTATCTTTCTAGTATTAATCCATGCAGTTGCAGATGCCCTTGAGACCATATCAGGTTGGAAAGACAGAGATTCTGCCGCGCAAACCAACCAATTGTTGTGTTCTATAACACAGCCAGAATTCATCATCACTCAACTTACCATTGATAAATTGTTTCCCCTTAGTTTACCTCTGTGCAACTTACTGCAGCAACAGAACATTGATTTAAGTTCTGTGATACATCACGCTCAAATAGTGGAAGATTTAATTCGTTCACTCAGAAATTATGCTGTGGATAAATTTAACAACATTTTCTGTGAGACTCAAACTCTGTGTAATGAGCTTCAAATTAACATCATAATGCCAAGGCAGGCTAAAAGACAGATGTACCGTGCTAACGCACAAACCACTAGTTCTGAGGAGTACTTTCGTATCGTTGTGTTTGTACCATTTATTGATCACTTTCTTTCACAAATATATGACCGTCTGTCAAGTCACAAAACTCTCCTTACAAACTTCATGTGTCTACTACCATCAGGATCTACCACAGAACCGTCAGAACCTACAACACAACAATGTGGCCAAATTAAAGAGTTGGTCAATATATACAAGGCTGACATTGACAGAACTTCACTAGCTGCAGTAGAAGAACTTAGGGTTTGGTACAAATCACTTTCGAACAACAGACCAAAAAATGTCATAGATGCATATACAATGTGCAATGTAGAAGTATTTCGAATCATTTCCAGATTGTTGAAGGTATTTAATACGCTGCCTATGTCAACGAGCTCAGTGGAGCGTTCGTTTTTAACTCTCAAAACACTCAAAACGAATTTGAGAAATGCCACCACTGAAGATCGATTTAATGGCCTAGCCTCATTATACATTCATCGTGATACTAAAGTTGAACAAAACTGTGTTGTAGATGTCCTGGCAAGAACTAACAGGCGTTTGAGCCTTTCATAGATATTCGATTGTCTTTCTCTAGTTCTGACAAAACTTGTTGTATTGAAAGAGTGTTCGATCAAAAATTTGCATTTGACCATTTCTTGTGTGTGAAATTATCTGCATCACGGATCTTTATGAAACTTCACAAATGGCATCTAAACTTTTCTAAATAATTTGGATCAAATGGGGAATTTGGGGGTTAAAACACCAACTAAACAATAATGAACATTAACATGTTCAATTTAACCGATGTGTTTTATCTCTTTCTTTCTTATCGAAACGGTCAATCTTATAACTTTTTATGTTTTCAATGGTAATACTAAAACAAGAAGTAACAACAAATTATATCAGATATACATCACGGTTAAAGATAACCCGAAGATGTCTCTTGCCTGAAAGAAAATTTAATTATGTTGTTGAGTGGTTTCAAAACTTCTATAAACTAAGTGTTTCGGTTCTTTGAGGTTTTTGTCATGTTGTTCCTTGTTTCAAAATTTATGTTTTTATGTGATAACCCGTGCCATTGAGATTTCAAAATAATTAATAAATTATGATATCATGGAAATAAAAATGTGAATCACATTTTCACATTCTTTTCAAAGTGTAATTACAAAAACACATTTATTCAAAGGGAAATTTGTTTATAAAAAATATTATGTCTCTAGATAGTCTTGAACTTTTCTGATTCTTCCTTTGGGGGGGAGGAAAGTTTTCGTCAAATAATGCTTTGTTACATTCATCCTATAACCCACGGAAAAAATGAGAAGTAAGTTGGTAAAGCACTAAGAATTCACCCAGTTACCCCATTCAGTATGAAATACTTGATCTTTTCATATTTAAGGAACACTAACCCATCAAAATATTTAAAACTGGAATAAATCATTTTAAGAGATATTCAGTATTGGTTTTTATTTGTTTGTTTTTGAATTTCGTGCCCCCCGCTAGTACAGCGATATGTCTCCGGACTTACAACGCTAAAATCAGGGGTTCGATTCCCCTCGGTGGGCTGAGCAAATTGCCCTTTGTGGCTTTACTAGAAAGAAAAACACTCAAACGCATTTGTGAATTTCGCGCACAGCTACTAGAGGGCTATCTGCGCTAGCCGTCCCTAATCTAGCAGTGCAAAACTAGAGGGAAGACAACTAGTCATCACCACCCACCGCCAACTCTTGGGCTACTCTGTTACCCACGAAGATAGGGATTGACCGTCAAATTATAACGCCCCCACGACTAAAAGGGTGAGCAAGTTTGGTGCGACCAGGATTCGAACCCGCGACCCTCGGATTACTTGTCGAACGCCTTAACACACTAATACTTTCTTAAACGAATAATGCTTTTCACAACCTTTACATAAGTTTTATTGTACGTTGTTATTTTCAGAAATATAAGTGATAAAATAAAGGTTATTGAAATGTCTGTTCTGATAGCCTCCTGGTAAGCGGTGATAAACAACCACTAACCATATATCTCTGTGTAAAAAGAATACTATTGTATTTGTTGTTATACTTATTGCAATATACGAAACAAAACTGTTAACTAAACTAATAATAAAGAACACGCCTCGCTTACAAACACTCTTCATTTAAGGTTTTCATACTGTGACCACGAAACCATACGTACAGTCTGAAAAAAAATGTTTCAACTAATAAAAGCAGATTATGAACTTAGGTTCAGGGTCTAGTTGAACATTATAAAAATTTAGCTTGTCTAATCTGTATTAGAAACACAGCTCGTTCATTTAACATTAAATTGGTGTTTGTAAATGCTGTAAAAATTGCACGGTTTTAAATTTAGTTGTACGGAAATAATATACCCACATGTCTTTTATTAACCACTAAATGAACATGCAAATATTTCACATATACACACTTCAGTCAGATCAATCTCTCTAACTTCATATAACACTATTATAACCCTAAGAACACTTTTCACTTAAATTGCTCTGCGTTCATTATTTGTTCTTTTCCTTCTTCAGCTCAATTTTGGCTCACAAATAATTTCCACTAGGGGTTACCTTACAAGTAAAACAAAGAATAGCATATAAGATTTCTGCATTAGTTGTTAAACATGGTTAAAGGCTATGATTTTACCGACATTTCGTACCCGTTTAAAGAAAAAATTTTCCGAACAAAGTTTTCCATTTTCAGAACTTGTCATGAAATAAACCTTCAATATTATCGTCATATTCACCTCCCACAGTAGCTTAACGGTAAATCTGGGAACATATAACGCGAAAAATGTAGTTTGATACCCCGTTGTGGCCACACGTAGATTGTCAATTGTGTCGTTCTTTTCAATATCCAAATAATATTTAAACGAAACCATTAAAATATTCATTTCTAGAAACAATAACCTTTTTTTATGTTTTTTATCGAAATCGTAACAGAAAACTAAAATTCACATCAAGTTCGCCTTAACCTCTGTTTCTTTCTTTCCTGATTGAAAAATCTGTGGATTATAACTGTTTTTCTTGTCAAGGTGGTATTTAGTTTCCAGTATAAGTTGCTACTTACTGATGTCTTTACTGTTAAAAGTCGCCATTTTGTTTTATCTTTGTTAAAGTGGAGGATGAACGATGAGCTATGCACTTTACACCTATAGCATCGCTCGATTCCAGCATTTTTAACATTATACGTTCTCAAGTTTGCCTCCAAAATCTGGAGAATAACTCATTAACATAACTTATTTATTTATTTTTTATAAAATTGAACTTCAAACATTAACCCACTGACAAGATGGGAAATTCTTATTGTTGATATTATATACAAATACATTTCTATTTATCAGTGAATATATGACAACTGTGTAAAATTTTGGTCCCAACGTGTAACATTTTATTAGATTAAAAGAGATATTTGGTTGTTCTTAGCACAGCAAGAATACCCAAAAGTTTTAAAGTATTTCGCAAACAGTTTTAATCATTCTTACTTTTACATCAAGAAGAAAAGTACATATTCTGTCTAGATTATTTTTTAGGTCTCTCAATAGGGTAGTGATAAATTCTCGACCATCAGATATTTCTCTCACGATTCTTACTGATGAAGAATATTTGTGTAGCTACTTCTTCAACGATTTAAGCAAAAAATACATCACGTTACGATGAAAACAGCCTTTTTTCTCTCCAGTTTTCTTCGTGGTAGCAGAAAACCTAAACTGCAGAACGTTTTGGTCAGTAACTAATCACACCATGAGGAAATCCAATCCAAAGAAGCGCCCTCGTCTACAAAGCGAAGGGCTGGACAAGAAAAGACACATTTTTTTACCAAAATTACAATCATGATGAAACTCATCGTGTTTTTTACAACTGAAAGTAAAATATTAAACAATGTTTTAAAGTTTACAGACCCGGCATGGCCAGATGGTTAAGGCTCTCGTCAAGTCAACTGAGGGATTTTTATTCACGTATTTCCTTTAAACGTTCTGGAGCATTATAAAGTGTCGGTCAATTCTACTATTATATTTGTCTCTATACTCATAGTGATGTATGACATAAATCGCTTAAGTATTTAATCAAACAGAAATTGAAAGATATTTCAAGGATATGAAACAAAACTGAATTTTGTCATATACTTCTAATCAAAGCAAGTAACTTTCAAACATCACAAATAAAAGCTTATCCAGTAAGTAACATTTCGAGTTTAATATACTGTTCAAACTAAATATTTTCAAAATCATAGAAGAAAAAGCAAGGTAAAATTGTTAGTATTCGTTTCTTCAACAGTTGGACACCACCTCTATCAGCAACGTTTTCGGCCTTAATGCTAACAATATCTCACGAGATTCAACCACCTTGGAAGGTTTTTAACTAGTCTTAGACCCGTATACTAAGCTAACAATGGAATATAGCATGTAAATAAAAATATAATGATAAATATATATGAAACAATACTGTTAATTAAACTAACAATAAAGAACCTGTCTGCTTATAAACGCTCTCTCAGATTTTCATGCTGTGACCAAGAAACCACACGTACGGTTTGAAAAGAACTGTTTTAACTAAGAAAAGCAGAATGTGAGAGTAGGTTCAAGGTCTAGATGAACATTATAAATTCTTAGGCTGTCTAATCTGGTGTTAGAAACACAGATCTCTCAAATAACGTTCGCATCAATCATACATTTGTATTATCTTCTCGTGGACAAAAGACATTTTCACGCCAAATTTCGTGAATATCCATAAACAGGGCAAAGTAGTGGTTAAAAAAACCCGCAAACGCTGTTGTAAAATCGTATTGGTTGAAAATACGTGATTGAATAAAAGTGTCACATATTAGCATCAAGCAAGATATATTCAGCTAACAGAAGTGTGTGTATGAGAAATACGTGTGTGTATTCATTTAATGGTTAATGAAAGAGATGTAGGTATAATGTTTCCGTACAATTAAATTTAAAACCGTGCAATTTTGACAGTGTTTACAAACACCAATTTATTATTAAATGAACGAGCTGTGTTTCTAATACAGTTTAGAAATCCTAAAGTTTTATAATGTTCATCTTGACCCTAAACTTAAGCTCACATTCTGCTTTTATTAGATAAAACAGTTACCATTCCAAAAATGAAATGTTATAAGATTGAATGTTTGAATAAGAAAGAAAGAGATAAAACTCATCGGTTAAGTTGAACATCAAAATACATTATTGTTAATTTAGTACATTATTAACGTTGACATACGTTTCTATTTCAGAAAGTTTTTCTCATCTTATTTTGTTTTGGTTGGTCGTACCTGTAAAACTAAACAATATTTATTTATTCTTGGGTATTAGTTGAAAGCTCAACACGTGTATTCAACAGCTATATTTTTGTTCTTTTGAATTACTTTTATTTCAAGTAAAGTGCAATTCGTGATTCTTAACAATACGAGTGTGCAAAATGTTCTTTCTGAATTTTTTTCGTTCTTATCAGATTTCGAAACCTAAACGAAAAGAAACAAAGAAATTAATTAGCTTGCAGTCTAGATATCATTTAGTAATTATATAATTATTTCATTTACCTCAAGTTATTGTTTCGATGATAGAATACAGCCGTGTTGACTTATCATGCACATTTTACACCACAAATTAAGAAACCAATGATCGTTATTGTTGCTTAATTTGATAATAAATATTTCATACATTTAAAGATCAAAAGTAGTTATTTGTTGTCGATTTTTGTTTTGGTTTGTTGTGAGAGACAAAACTAATAATGGGCTTTCTTTGATGTGAGTACGAATGGTATCGTAACATAATTTTTAATATTATAACCTTTAAGATTTACCTCTCCGACACGGAGAAGCGTTCATGTTTTGCTTGTTTTTTTATTTAGAATTAAAAAACTGAACATGTGCTCATCTTACCACGGGTATCGAAACCGGGTGTTAAGTAGCGTAAATACACAGATATACCACTATGCCACATGGAGGGGGTTGTGGTTTGCCTGCAACGGTTTTCGATTGGTGTCTTTTTTTTTCTTTTGCATCAGTTGCTATTTTAATACTCATGAAAATATTAAAGGTTAATAAGTTTTAATAGCATAGAATAACATTGTAATTAAAAGCTACATCAAACTTATAATGACATCAGTAAAATTTGTACGGACAAGTGAGATATATTGTAAGAAAAAACAAAGTGACAAGAAGAGAGAAAAAATGGCTAACCACATAGAAAACAAGCAATGAAATCCTAATGCTTCCAAAAGGTGAATAGCCTTCTTTCTCTTCGAGGAAGACAGGCACATAGTTATTTTAAAGCAATATATATGAGTAAGTGAGATAATTTAAAATGAAACATACTAGATCCTTATTTGTTTCTTAAGTTTGTTTGGAATATTCCAATAAAGCTATTCGGGGATACCTGCGCTAGTCGTTTCTAATGTCGAACTCATAACCTAAAGGGAGAGCAGATAGTGAACAGCACAACGCTATCTGTTTGGCTATTCTAATCGGATATGGGATTTGACTGTCACACTTATAACGCATCGACAGCCCCAAAGTGCTTAGCGAGATATTTTAATGTTGAAGTAAATTATAGATATGTATAAAAGTAATATTCAAACAATTAGTTTTGATTTATTCAGTGAGACATAAACTAAACATATTGACACATGTTATATAAATCTGATCGAGGGATTTATTATTAATTTACAGATTGCGTAAACTGAGTCGTATAAACCATTCAGTTCTTAACTTCAGAAATTAACATAATAGCAATTTATAAAATTGTGTGTTGTTTAATTACTTATTTGTAATTTCTTGAGCTTTGTTTTGAATATTTTGATATACATTTACATGAAAACATAGCGCTATCTGAAAGACTGAATACAACATTACCGTTTGTAATATCTGCCCAGTTTTACATGGTGAACGAATATTTTTCAGGTGAGATTTAAGACATTAAGACAGTTCAAGTAGTTCTGATGATTTATTCATGTTTAAAGGAAATTTTAACACAAAATGTTTTATAACGATCTATTCAGTAAAATGCAATCTCTGTGAAAGAACATTGGGAGCTGAAACTTTACTAGCAAATACGAAGTTATGTTACAAGTAGTACCACTAAAGATAAAGTTGTTACAACCAGACGAGTAAAACAAAAATAAATATCTTAGATATATTTTAATTTACTACAACATCGAGTTAGTATGGAAATAACTAAAAAGATAAAAGAAAAGTTAGCATATGTGGCGCATGAACAGAACAGTTGACTGAAACGAACAATTTTCAAATAAGAAAAAATCAGGAAACCAGAGATGATCCAAACATTCAAGGTAGTTTGAAAGTTACTTTAAGGGCTGTGACCGTGTTGTTAGCGTTCCGACACTTTGTCTTCGTCGGCTTACAGTTCTCACCATTTTAATGCAGCAATATGAAAAGTCGTTCTCTACAGTTGTTGGTGCATTATAAGAGTAGCTGTCAAACTGCACTATTTAATTAGAGTTGTTCATTAGCCAGCTGTGAGCAAGTTTGACTGATCTATAAACTTAAAATTAGGTTTAACTTGTGCAGCTTTGTGGGAATGTTCGAAGCACGTAAACAAGGAAAACTTTCACTGAAAATTAACGAGTTTTTAAATGATGCTCGTATTTTGAGTCATTGTGTTTGTTTTACAAATCTTTTATATCGTTTTACTTCTCTATAGTTTCTGATTACAATTTGTTTTCTCTTACAAATAACAGTAATAAAAATTCAGTGTTGGAGATAAGATGTCGAATACTTCTTTAGTTATAAATATTTGGTTTTGATGCTTTCTTCCTTCAAAGTACCCTTACTTTATACTATCTAATAACCGTACCTTTTCCCTTAAAGCTCGGCTTGGCCAGGTGGTTAGGGCGCTCGACCAGTTGAAAGCCGTTGGTTCCTATCCCCTTCACACCAAACATGCTCCTTCTTTAAGCCATGGGACATTATAATGTGACGGTCAATACCACTAGTCGTTGATAAAAGAGTAACCGAAGAGTTGGCGGCGAATGGTGATGACCAGCTGCTTCCCATCCAGTCTTACACGAGAAAATTAGGGACGGCGGCCAGAGATTGCGCTCGTGTAACTTTGTGCAAAATAAAAAAAAAAGATCTTTAAATTGGTACACATGTGTAAAAGGAAGTGTACAATTGTAATCTTTCTAAGTATACGTATAAAAAAGAAAAATATCATCCGTTTCTTTGTTTATTATTTTCGGACATAAAAAGTGGTCTCCTTTTTATAAAACCGGCCTGATATTGCCAGGGGGATAAAGCACTCGACACGTAAGGTGAGAGTCGCGTGTTCGAATCTCTATCACATCAAAGATGCTCGCCCTTCTAGCCGAGGGACATTATAATGTACCTCGAGAATAAGAAAAATAGAGTTCTTCGTAACAGGAAACGGAGGCGAAACGGAAAAATAATACCCGTATTGCAAGACTACATTACCGCAAGATATAAACTACGCGAAGTTGAAGGTTTCACATCCCGTAATAGAATATTATTCCAATATCATCCAAGCAAGAAGTTTATTATAATATGAATATTTACAACTGTGACTTAGGTTTCTTCAGTGTATTATCTGTCATTTTCGGATATTTTTTGTTAATTGGAACTTTAGGAAATGAAATATGATATCAGAGAAATTTCAACATTTTCAATGAGAAATATTTGTATGCATGATCATACACAGATATGAGGATATATTTTGTCTATTGTATACTGAGGAACATCACAATTTACATGGGCTAGTGTATATAATAAGTTATGTAATATGTGATGAAATAAAAAGTTGCGTGAGAGTTATAACCCGACTCAGTTCACTGAAAGTTTCTGTTTTGTGCCTTCATCAGGTTGAAGCACATGATTAATTTTTATAAGTCGTTAGTGTTGTGCTGATACCAAACACTACAATAATTATATTTTAAATACTCATGGGAAAGGTTGGATATAGAGTGTTAATTTTCTAATGTTGCTGTTGAATTGCAAAACTGTTATCAAAATAGATAATTGTGTTTTAAAACGTAATATATGTTACAAGCTTTTGATGGATTTTGCTTAGAGTTTTTGTTATATGTTAGAACGAGGTCTAAAATTGTTAATAATTGTTTCGAATATCATAAGATACAACCCAATGACTGCGAATTTCAAACGTTTTAGAGTGATAAGAATGTACACCAAACAAGAATTATTTGAAAGCTATAGCTTTTGTTGACGTCTTTAACACACTTCACAGTGGCACAGCGGTATGTTTGTGGACTCACACTGCTAAAATCTTGGTTTCGATACCCGTGGTGGGCAGAGCACAGATAGCCCATTGTGTAGCTCTGTGCTTAATTCTAAACAACAACAACAACCCTTAGAGTTAATGGACAGAAAAGAGTCGTTAGGTTAGAAACGCGAAAGTTCGATCACATTTGGAAGAAGCCATTAGTGGCAAATGGTGTTGGCTTGAGAGAAGTGATACATGGTCAGTCGAAGTATAAAGTAATGTGGAACAAAGGATTGTGCATTTCATTCAATAATGAAGTCTGTTCTGTATAACTGAAGAACAAAGTTGCTTTATGAAACTTCATATTATGTAAAATTAGAATTCAGTAAGTTTTATTGTCAATATTAGTTGGCTTGTATAAGTTTTATAGTTGCAATAAATACTAGAACGAATTTATTTTGGGGGTTATCAAATTACAGTTTTGCCATTAAAATAGTTTTTGCTTTGAGAAACACTGTAGACCAGTGGCTCCTGTGATTTCTCAGATGATGGCCATGTAAGACAGGCTGAAAATGTGTTTCTTCATGAATACATTAGTCCTTAAATAGAGTTTCGTTTGGTATGCAATGTTTAATAATACAGTTCACGAATCAAGTTTTAGATGACCCACGCGGTTCCAGTATTGTGGGTCATTGTGGTGCCTGAAGAAAATTTTGAGATAAATATTTATTCCTTAAATAGTAATTAATAAAAGATAACTATTTTAAAGAGAGTTTTAAGGCTTTGGTAACAGTCATTAAAGTGCTTCACTTACAAGTAGCAATAATAACCAGAAATCTTAACTATAGTTATGAAAGTAACCTTGCATCATAAATGGTAAGGGTACTTAGTATATTTGTGATAGTTTCAAGTCTTTACGTACTTTGTCACATGTTTAGTCTAATTCAAGATATTTTAAAAGTTCTGGTCAACACCACATATATGAGGATAAATAAAACCTCAAGGTAATCTCACATAAATGAATTAAATATCCTGTTATTTAAAAACGTCCATGTTTATTACAATAATAGGAAATTAAATCTCTAATAAAAAATTGATACTGCAGTGTTTCGCTAACGTGTTTTGAAAGTCAAAGTAATGAAATCGAAAAATATGTACTTCACGTTTGGAACTCTAGATAATTTACAGTTTGTATGCACTTCACGTTTCGAACTCCAGATAATTTACAGTTTGTATGTACTTCACGTTTCGAACTCCAGATAATTTACAGTTTGTATGTACTTCACGTTTCGAACTATAGATAATATACAGTTTGTATGTACTTCACGTTTCGAACTTCAGATAATTAACAGTTTGTATAAACTTCACGTTTCGAACTCTAGATAATTTACAGTTATTCATAGTTAAATATGTTTCAGTTTTGTTTTAGTTTCAGTTTTATGAAAGTGTATTTTTTTTTTCATTTTTCCATGAAGAATAATAACATTTTTATTGTTTTCTCAACTTCTCGCTGTCACCACTATTGAGGATTTTGTAGACACAACTACTGTCCTCAAGAAAGACAACAATGAATTGGAGATTAGTGCCACAAGGAAATGACACCTATTTGGTAAGATATTAAAAACTGATGACCAATTCTTAGGTTGGGTTAAGTTTGTAAGTCTACTGTAAGTGACGTCACTAAATGTCTACAATAACGAGACATTTATAACTGTAGTAGTCTGCTTCAGAAGAAACAATCTATAAAATAACATTGTTTACCTATTTTAAGCCTAGAGATTCACAACGGTCTATCCTCATTGTATTTCAACAAGAGTGAACTCTGAAATTTAACATTCTTAAGCCCTTATATTTACCGTTCGGCTGTCGGGAGTATTATATTTATTAACGAAATTTAAATTAGTCTGAGATTTCCCCTGGAAACTACATTCCTAACTCTTTAAGAAACTCACAATGATTGAAACTTAATAAATTTGAACCAAATTAGGGTATTTCTTTAGATATCAGTAACAATACTTGTCACTTCTGTATATTTAAGAGTAAAATATTTCGCTTGAAACTTTATGAAACACAATTTGCGAACTACATTTTGTCTCGTATTTTCATGAAAGGTTACAAAAAGGGTTACCTACGTAAAGCACTCTTTAATTTTTGACCTGATAAACACGAAAGAAAGCGGCACTCGCCACCAAATCTTAAGCTACTGTAATTTTCTTGGAGAAAATACTTGGATTGGACCGTCACTTGTATAGTGCACTCATGGGAGTAAAGTGTGAACATGTTTGTTTTTACGGCGAATCATGAACCATCAGGTTTACAGTCCGTATAATCTAACTACTTGGTTACACTCAGCCTCAAACCCCAGATTTTTAAACAATACATAAACTTCGTAAAAATTAGAAAGTCTCTGTATACCAGTAAAGAACTCCACTAAACTAGCACTATCCTTTAGAAATTTAAGGAAATATCTGTATACCAGGAAAGAACTCCACTAAACTAGTACTATCCTTTAGAGATTTAAAGAAATATCTGTATACCAGTAAAGAACTCCACTAAACTAGTACTATCCTTTAGAGATTTAAAGAAATATCTGTATACCAGTAACGAACTCCACTAAACTAGTACTATCCTTTAGAGATTTAAGGAATTATCTGTATACCAGTAAAGAACTCCACTAAACTCGTACTATCCTTTAGAGATTTGAGGAAATATCTGTATCCGAGTAAAGAACTCCACTATAACTAGTACTATCCTGTAGTGATTTAATACTCACGAGAATACTTAATTGAATTTAAACAGAACCATTCTGCTGGAAGAGGGTCTAACATTTCAAATATTGTCTCAAATGTAATCAACCCTCGTGCTTGTGAGACAATTAAAAGTAATACTTTTTACTCGGATATTGAAAAGTCGTCAATACTGAAACCTTACGATGTTAGCGCCACGAAGCGCGTGACGTTAGTAGGAGTTTGTTGATAAAAACCGTGGCTTCTGGTTGTGTTCATTAATTACCACATCAATAGCTGTTTCGAAACAGCAACAAGTCGCAGGTAAAAGTGATTTTATTGGCTGTACCTCATATTGAAAGTCAGAATACCCCATTTGACAATACGACTAAATATAGCTTCTCAACACAACTTCTTGTCGTGTCTACACTTATGAGATGGTTAAATAAAGCTTACAAATGAACCATCAACAATATTTTTGTACTTTCACTCGAGATGTCTATTGATGCAGAAATCCTACAGGAAAACCTACGTCTTGTGGGTTAGTAAAGGTCGCCACGTGACGTAAAGTTAAGGAAAGTTTGCAGATAGAAACTGCTACATCATTAAATATCACACAGTATTCACTGTATTTAACCTCCATTTTATTTGACTATTTCAATTGTGCTTCATTTCCGTTTCCTCCACTTATAATTATATGTTCAAATTGTTAATTCTTATGTATATACTTCTGTTGTAATTACAAATATTGTTTGTTTGTTTTCTATCCCAGGTTACTTATGATGAAATTGTTAGAATTCCCAAACATTTTATAAATGTTTCCTGTTTTCACACTTGTGCTTTGTTTTATCATTAAGTTATGTTTTATTGGAGGATTCCCAAACATTTAATAAATGTTTCCTGTTATCACGTTTCAATTTTGTTTTATCATTAAGTTATGTTTTATTGTGAGGATTCCCAAACATTTAATAAATGTTTCCTGTTATCACGTTTGAATTTTGTTTTATCATTAAGTTATGTTTTATTGTGAGGATTCCCAAACATTTAATAAATGTTTCCTGTTATCACGTTTGAATTTTGTTTTATCATAAAGTTATGTTTTATTGTGAGGATTCCCAAACATTTAATAAATGTTTCCTGTTATCACGTTTGAATTTTGTTTTATCATAAAGTTATGTTTCATTGTGAGGATTCCCAAACATTTAATAAATGTTTCCTGTTATCACGTTTGAATTTTGTTTTATCATTAAGTTATGTTTTATTGTGAGGATTCCCAAACATTTAATAAATGTTTCCTGTTATCACGTTTGAATTTTGTTTTATCATTAAGTTATGTTTTATTGTGAGGATTCCCAAACATTTAATAAATGTTTCCTGTTATCACGTTTGAATTTTGTTTTATCATAAAGTTATGTTTTATTGTGAGGATTCCCAAACATTTAATAAATGTTTCCTGTTATCACGTTTGAATTTTGTATTACCATTAAGTTATGTTTCATTGTGAGGATTCCCAAACATTTAATAAATGTTTCCTTTTATCACGTTTGTGCTTTGTATTACCATTAAGTTATGTTTTATTGTTAGGATTCCCAAACATATAATAAATGTTTCATTTTATCACGTTTGTGCTTTGTATTATCATTAAGTTATGTTTTATTGTAAGGATTCCCAAACATATAATAAATGTTTCCTGTTATGACGTTTATGCTTTGTCTTATCATAATGTTTTATTGTGAGGATTCCCAAACATTAAATAAATGTTTTGTATTATCACGTTTGTATTTTGTTTTATCATTAACAGTGAAGGTTTATAAATATCAAATCGGAGTTTGATGGACACACCACAGTTTGTCGATAGAGTTATCAACAAGAGACAAACAAAAAGACCACTTTTATTTTTCTAAAATTTTCATTCAATTATTAATACACTCGTAGTGAAGCACGGTTTACATAAACTCCTTTATTTGAAAACAATGAACAATGAATAACAGAAATCAAATGAATTAAAGACACTTCTACTTTTAATCCTAGCATTAATATGGAAAATGAATTTTGTTCTTTTCAAAGGAAAATCAATTTTGTTCTTCAAAACAATCAAGTGAATTATAGATATACTCGCAGTGAAGCATGGTTGACATAAAACTCCTTTGTTTGAAAACAATGAACAGTGAATAATAGAAAACGTATGAATTAAAGACACTTCTAATTTTAATCCTAACATTAATATATCAAAGGAAAATGAATTTTGTTCTTCAAAAGAATCAAGTGAATTTTTGTTTACGTTTGGAGTTCTATTTTTGGTGTTCGTGTTCGAAATGCCATTGACGTGCAGTAAAGTGCAGCACCATGCGGACGATCATTTCCACTGTATCGATGGCACGAGCGAGACAACAAGAAAAAAAGGACCAACGGGGAACTGAAACTAAAATAGATTTACACTAATTATACGATTGTCTCTCAGTTTTAAACTTCGCAAAACATAAAGTTACAAGAACTTTGTGAAACATTTCATTAAGGAAAGAGGTGAACGGTGATTAGTCAGAATTAAAATTAAAATAAAGAGTTTCAAGACGCCTACCTTTGTTGGTGATTAGAGTTTCAAGACGCTGACCTTTGTTGGTGATTAGAGTTTCAAGACGCTGACCTTTGTTGGTGATTAGAGTTTCAAGACGTTGACCTTTATTGGTGATTAGAGTTTCAAGACGCTGACCTTTGTTGGTGATTAGAGTTTCAAAACGTTGACCTGTGTTGGTGATTAGAATTTCAAGACGCTGACCTTTCTTGGTAATCAGAGTTTCACGACGCTCACCTTTGTTGGTGATTAGAGTTTCAAGACGCTGACCTTTGTTGGTGATTAGAGTTTCAAGACGCTGACCTTTGTTGGTGATTAGAGTTTCAAGACGCTCACCTGTATTGGCGATGAGAGTTTCAAGACGCCAACCTTTGTTGGTGATTAGAATTTTAAGACGCTGACCTTTATTGTTGATTAAAGTTTCAAGACGCTGACCTTTGTTAGTGATTAAAGTTTCAAGACGCTGACCTTTGTTAGTGATTAGAGTTTCAAGACGCTGACCTATGTTGGTGATTAGAGTTTCAAGACGCGGACCTTTGTTTGTGATTAGAGTTTCAAGACGCTGACTTTTGTTGATGCTTAGTGTTTCAAGAAGCTGACCTTTGTTGTTGATTAGAGTTTCAAGACGCTGACCTTTGTTGATGCTAAGAGTTTCAAGACGCTCACCTTTGTTGGTGATTAGAATTTCACGACGCTGACTTTTGTTAATGCTCAGAGTTTCAAGACGATGTCTTTTGTTGATGATTAGAGTTTCAAGACGCTGACCTTTGTTGATGCTTAGAGATTCAAGACGCATACCTTTGTTAGTTATTAGAGTTTCAAGATGCTGACCTTTGTTGGTGATTAGAGTTTCAAGACGCTGACCTTTGTTAGTGATTTGATTTTCAAGACGCTGACCATTGTTGGTGATAAGAGTTTGAAGACGCTCACCTTTATTGGTGATTAGAGTTTGAAGACGCTCACCTTTGTTAGTAATTAGAGTTTGAAGACGCTGACCCTTGTTGGTGATTAGAGTTTCAAGACGCTGACCTTTGTTGGTGATTAGAATTTCAAGACGCTGACCATTGTTGGTGACTAAAGTTTCAAGACGCTGACCTTTGTTGGTGATAAGAGTTTCAAGACGCTGACCTTTGTTCATGCTTAAAGTTTCAAAACGCTGACCATTGTTGATTATTAGAGTTTCAACACGCTGACCTTTGTTGGTGATTAGAGTTTCAGGACGCTCACCTTTGTTAGTGATTAGAGTTTCAAGAAGCTGATCTTTGCTGGTGATTAGATTTTCAAGACGCTGACCTTTGTTCATGCTTAAAGTTTCAAGACGCTGACTTTTGTTCATGCTTAGAGTTTCAAGACGCTGACCTTTGTTAGTGATTAGAGTTTCAAGACGCTGACCTTTGTTGGTGATTAGAGTTTCAAGACGCTGACTTTTGTTAGTGATTAGAGTTTCAAGACGCTGATCTTTGCTGGTGATTAGATTTTCAAGACGCTGACCTTTGTTGGTGATTAGAGTTTCAAGACGCTCACAATTGTTGGTGATTATAGTTTCAAAACGCTGACCATTGTTGGTGATTAGAGTTTCAACACGCTGACCTTTGTTGGTGATTAGAGTTTCAAGACGCTCACCTTTGTTGGTGCTTAGAGTTTTAAAACGCTCACCTTTGTTTGTGATTAGAGTTTGAAGACGCTCACCTTTATTGGTGATTAGAATATGAAGACGTTCACCTTTGTTGTTGATAAGAATTTCAAGACGCTGACCTTTGTTGGTGATTAGAGTTTCAAGACGCTCACCTTTGTTGGTGATTAGAGTTTCAAGACGCTGACCTTGGTTGATACTTTGAGTTACAAGACGCTGACTTTTGTTGATGCTTAGAGTTTCCAGATGCTGACCTTTGTTGATGCTTAGAGTTTCAAGACCCTCATCTTTGATGGTGCTTAGAGTTTCAAGATCCTCACCTTTGATGGTGCTTAGAGTTTCAAGACGCTGACTTTTGTCGGTGCTTAGAGTTTCAAGACGCTGACTTTCGTTGGTGATTAGAGTTTCAAGACTCTGACTACAGTTGGTGCTGAGAGTTTCAAGACGCTGACTTTTGTCGGTGCTTAGAGTTTCAAGACGCTGACTTTTGTTGATGATTAAAGTTTCAAGACTCTTACTTTTGTTGGTGCTTAGAGTTTCCAGACGCTGACCTTTGTTGATGCTTAGAGTTTCAAGATGATCACCTTTCTCAGTGATTAGATTTTCAAGATCCTCACCTTTGATGGTGCTTAGAGTTTCAAAACGCTGACTTTTGTTGGTGCTTAGAGTTTCAAGACGCTGATTTTTGTTGGTGCTTAGAGTTTCAAGACGCTGACTTTTGTTGGTGCTTAGAGTTTCAAGACGCTGACTTTTATTGGTGCTTAGAGTTTCAAGACGCTGACTTTTGTTCGTGCTTACAGTTTCAAGACGCTGACCTATGTTGGTGCTTAGAGTTTCAAGACGCTGACTTTTGTTGGTGCTTAGAGTTTCAAGACGCTGACTTTTGTTGGTGCTAAGAATTTCAAGACGCTGACTTTTGTTGGTTCTTAGAGTTTCAAGACGCTGTCCTCTGTTGGTGCTTAGAGTTTCAAGACGCTGACTTTTGTTGGTGCTTAGAGTTTCAAGACGTTGACTTTTTATGGTGATAAGAGTTTCAAGATGCTGACTTTTGTTAATGCTTAGAGTCTGAAGACGCTGACCTATGTTGGTGCTTAGAGATTCAAGACGCTGACTTTTGTTAGTGCTTAGAGTTTCAAGACGCTGACTTTTGTTCATGCTTAGAGTTTCAAGACGCTGACTTTTCTTGGTGCTTAGAGTTTCAAGACGCTGACTTTTGATCATGCTTAGAGTTTCAAAACGCTGACCTTTGCTGATGGTTAGGGTTTCAAGACGCTGACTTTAGTTGGTGCTTAGAGTTTTAAGACGCTGATATTTGTTCATGCTTAGAGTTTCAAGACGCTGACTTGATCAGAATTTCAAGACGCTGACCTTTGTCGCTAATTTGAGTTTCAAGACGCTGACGTTTGTCGGTGATTTGAGTTTCAAGACCCTGTCTTTTGTAGATACTTAACGTTCCTAGCCAATATCAGAAAAATAACATAATTAGAATGCATTAGTTGGGAACCATTGCTGGTAACGACATTTTTGGCCGTAATTCCAATAATATCAATTCGCTTTGGGTGAAACCTAGTGGTTAGCTTACCTGGAGTAGAATAGCGACGATTTCTGTTCGAGTTCCATTGCTGAGAAAAACAACAAAGCCCAGTGTAGAAGGTGATTAGGGCATTCAATTCGTAATCTCAGGGTCACGGGTTCGAATCCCCATCCTATCAAGCGTGCTCGCCCTTTCATCCGTGGAACGTTGTGATATGATGGTCAATCTCACTCTTAGTTGATAAAAAACTAGCTCAAAAGTTTTAGTGGTTGATAATGACTCGCTACCTTCCCTTTAGTCTTACACTGCTAGTTTGTTTTTGAATTTAATGCAGAGCTACACGAGGGCTATCTGCGCTAGCTGTCCTTAATTTAGCAGTGTAAGACTAGAGAAAAGGTAGATAGTCATCACCACTCACCGTTAATGCTAGGGCTACTCTTTTACTAACGAATATTGAGATTGACCGTTACATTATAAGGCCTCCACGGTTGAAAAGATGAGCATGTTTGGTGTGGCACGGATTTGAACCCAGGACCCACGGATTACGAGTCGAGCGTTTTAACCGCCTTGCCATTCCAGGCCAAACAATAATATAATACTGTATTCGGACATCTTAAGAGATATACGTTAGTTCTAAATTCATATACTAAAACAATGTAGAATATTCTTTAAAATGTAAACATTGTAGAAATCTTAATTGATCCAAATATCTATAAAGAAAAATAGGTTTTGTTCTTATATACAAAACACTAGTACAAAAAAGTGCATAAATTACAAGCTAAGACTGACGATTTGGCAATTTGTTGTTTTTTAAGCACGTAGTTATGAAAACAGAAAAATATGCGTAGTTTGTTTAAAACCAATATCTGTCGAGTGACGAAAACATCTCGGAATTTGAAGACGATTTGCTCTGAATGTACATCATCATGATGTCGTGTTAAAGTACAAGAAGCAGCTTTGGTTAAATTCTTCCTCATGTATTTGTAATTAGTTCTTGATATTTGGAATTCAAAGTAATTTGTAAAAGTTTTAATTGTATGGATAGCATATTTTATACATTGTATCTCAAAGTTTTAGTCTGCCAACTCAGATGTCATTGTAATAAATTAATCGGTACTGAACGAGATGGTTAATGAACTGGAAAAATTTAAGGACCTTCTGCTGCAACCAAAATCGTTCTAGCCTTACGGGATTCAAAAGCTTGCGACACATTTCTAGTGATTTTACTGCTTTGTATCAAACATGAATAACCTTTAATAAAAACACTACACAAAAGCTATCAGAGACAGATAACAGCTTATGATTTTTAACTGTCAGATAAGATGGAATGTTGCTCGTCAACAGAACACACCACCAATAAATACATATTTATTGTTATATTATTCAACTTTTAAAGGCGCTATGCAAAATATTAAATTGTTTATATTTAAACACTCTACGTGGTGGATTCGTTATTACAATTCAATGTGAAACTCGTATAAATATAAATTTAAAGTATATTCTTCCTTGGGCATTGGACTGAGCTTCACGACAGTTGAAGTTAGTTCAAGACATGTTATATCTTGTCAGTGTGCGACACACTTGCAGTGTCGTATTGAGGTAGGAGGTTCAACCTCAGGGCCCATAATTTTACTGTATGTAAATTATTAGCCACTGGGCTCACACGACCTTAAATCCGCCACTGCACACTTGGCTGTCGTAATCAGCTGACGTGAGTTCAGGACACGTTATACATAACTTGTCGATGTATGACATACTATGTTCAATGAAACCTTACTTGTATCTTACTATATAACAAGCGAATTAATGATAATTATGATAAAATGCAAAAATATGCTATATAAGTTAATATAAAACCAAAAATTAGTGAATAAATGAATTAATGAAATGTTTAATACATTAAATGATGGATGCAGTGTAAATTATAGGTTATAAAGTATGTGTCATTCAAATATTGGACAAATTAAGATAATACGTGTGGTAAAAACTGATAACAGTGTCATAATAGTTGTCACACTGAAATAATAAAATAAGAGTTTTATTTTAAATTATAGAACACATAATTGATTTGTAAATTATAGGACACATAATTAAGTCAAGACTAAATTGTTTGATGCAAATACATCTTAAGACACCCCACGATGTGCCTTAGTCCAATTTAATAATTTACCTAATAATACCTCCTGCCTATGAATGCACCGTCCACTTTTGTGAGACTAATGCAGGTAAATATGTGAAAAACTGTATACGTAAGTTGAGAACAACTGAAATCTATAAGCAGTTCTTCGAAAGTAATAATTTCCTACTTGGTAAAAACATCCACTAATAACAATATCTGTTCCTAAGCTGTAAACCCTTTGTTACCAGTTTGACGCCTAGCAACGGGCTTCACGTTGAGTGACACGCAACAATATTGTCACATGACATCTCCGTGGAGCGTTATAAAGTGGTAGTCAATCTCACTATTTATTGGTGAAGGAGTAGTCCAAGAGTTGACGATGGGTAATGATGACTAGCTGCCTTTCCTCTGGTCATACACTGCTAAATTAGGGACGTCAAGCGTAGAAAGTCCTCGTGTAGCTTTGTGCGAAATTTTAAAAACAACTTCTTGAATCATGGGTCTGAAATGTTCTAGTGGTATTGTGATGTTTTTAAACTGTAAATTTTATCTATGTGTAGAAACGTATCTGCAGTTTAATATATTTTGCAAGTAAGTGTTAAGAATATAGCTGAAAATTCTTGGTTCTAATCGTGCTAAATAGATCCATCTTTTGTTGTGCGCAATGTAACCGTAACGTTTCTGCCATTTCACCTATTTCAGTAACCATGAAATATAAAACTGAAAACGAAACTGTTTATTCTTCTTCTGTGTGAAAACGAAAGCAACAGATTTACTATTTTCGTTTCTAGAAGTTTAAAAAGATATGAAAAACTGTTTTATAAAATGTTTGTGAATGAATAACAAACATGAGCCAGGTTTTCTTTAAACGTCAATGTCTACTTCGACAATGTGTGATGTTCAGATCTTTCTCAGCTGCCATGAATTATCCATTCTGTTTTTGTAAAACAACAACAAACAAACAATGACAAATTTTATAAAATGCAGGCCAGGTATAAGTTGAATTTTCCATTAGCAACTGCAGAGGACTCCAGCGACAGACAGTAGTTAATTTCACATATGATGTTTAGTTCATTGTCTTCCGATAGAACAGCGGTAAGTTTACAGACTTACAACGTTGAAGGCTAGGGTTCAATTCTCCGAGATGAAGCCAGCGGATAATCCCGTATGGTTTGACTCTAAAATACACAATTCAATATTCTATACAAAATAAAGATTGGATGTTTATTCGTCAGACATAACTAGATCTCAGCAGTATTATAAAATAATAAAAGATTCGACAAGAGAAGGTTAAGTTAAATTTTTATGGGAAGCCATCCCTAATGAAATGCAGGAAAGACGAAGCAAGCTTTCAGGTATAACACAAATCTGGAGTTTATATAGGCGCCAAGTTAGTTTAAAATTCATTAAACAAATATCCCATTTCAGTGCTAACCTCGTCCGATATTCCTCGCAAGTTCATCATGATGGAACTACGAAAAACCAGAGTGAAAGACAAATTAGGCCTGAGTTTCATCCAAAGGATGTAAGTAAAAAATGAAGTTTAATGATCAATTTCATAAATTAATTGCACACATCAGCTTCATCATGTTGCACATGATGTTTAACTGTCTTAAGCTCATGACTGAGGTTTCAATGTTGCTGTTTTTGTCAGTTCCTAATTCTTTTAATGTATTGAACCTTTTTTCGAAAGAAAAACAGAAAAATTCATGTCGTTAATTTTAAAATATAGAAACAACATAGGAGCTTTATCAATTACTCGTGCATCTATCTCTATATACATATATACACACACATATACAAACCCTTAATGTTCTTCATTATCTTCATCTGTTAGGTTAATAGTGTGTTCAACTTCATCATTTTCATCTGTTAGGTTAATGGTTTGTTCTTCTTCATCTTCATCTGTTACATTAATGGTGTATTCTTCATCATCTTCATCTGTTATGTTAATGGTGTGTTCTTCATCATCTACATCTGTTACATTAATGGTGTATTCTTCATCATCCTCATCTGTTACGTTAATGGTGTATTCTTCATCAACTTCATCTTTCAGGTTAATGGTGTGTTCATCAACTTCATGTGTTAGGTTAATAGCCTGTTCTTCTTCATCAACTTCATCTGTCGGGTTAATGATGTTTTTTACTCAGTTCAATTTATTTTTCAGTAATGAAGAGGAGTTTTCATCACTTACGTTGTAAGTAGTGATATTTTGTTAACCACAAAGAATCTTTATGAAATATTACTCGTAACCCCTGCGTTGTGTCCGAGAATATCTGAACATATATTAAAAACGTTGTTTTTCCTAACAAGTGAAGTGGGCGTGGCCCTAGCGTTAAAGTGGTCGTTAGGAAAAGACATTCAGTTATATTTTTAAAATTAATAATTAAATAGTTAATTTACATTGTTATTTTAAAACTGCACTATATCTTCTGTGCTCTTTACTGGTGTATATCAAACCTGATTTGTAATGTAATATTTTCAGTTAGCGTGATGCACCTCGAATAAGCGTTGTTGTTTGTTTATTACTTTACGTGTTATTTCTTTCTTTTCATATACTTGATTTATTCCAGTTAAATGTATTAATTATTTACAGTATATTTCATTTAGTGGTTTAATTGAGTTAAAGAATAATATTTTATTTTGTTGGTTGAACATATTTATAGCCAAGGATATGATGTTCCACGTGCCTCCTGTGTAAGATGTATATATATTTGACATTATGACAGTTTCCTAGATTTAATCATATTTGAAACAGTAAAGGAATTCGTATTTTCTGAAAACACCCGTTTCAATACATAATCACTTTATTTTACCACTTCTTTCCCAAAGAGCGACTTCGTGTTGCTTGCCGTGAGCTAGTCATTCGCTTTATAAATTTGTTTCGCTTCTGTCACAACATATGAACGTTTCATATTTCCCCGATTTTGACACAAGATTAGAGAAAGTAGCTAGCAATATGATGTTGGTAAGTTCATTCATTGTTTTTATTTAAATTTGTACAATAAGCTATCTTCGTTGTGCGTACCGAAGGGATCAACTTCCAAATTGTAATAATTACACTATACAACACAAATCTTGTTCTTGAATATTATATCTTATTTCTTAATTGTTTATGTTGTAAAAATACACAAAATCACTATTATTCCCTTCAGACTTTGCTTTTGTGACCTGAGTAATGAAATTTAGAAATTGACCTATTTTATATGTAAAAATGGACAAATTTGCACATTTTCATTTACATAAGGTCTGAATAAAACAACATATGAATCAAGATTTACATGTTTTTATACTAAAGCTGTTTAAAAACGTTTATAAGTAAGTAGTTTTTTTGGGATTTGCGACTGTGATGTAAATCGCTTTCACATATCAGTCCCAAATATATCGTCTCTTATCATGTTTTCGTTATAAGCTCACGGGCCACAAAGCAGAGTTTGAAGAGAAAAATAGGTCTTTTCCATTTACATTAGGCATAAGCAATTGGGAAATAACACTTTCTGTCAGGAACAAGAAAAAGTAAACATTTTGTTGCATAGTTTTAATAAAGCCAGATGCACACGTTAAAATATTCTACACGCTGTAGATTGGCAGCTTATCAAAATCAGTAATGATTTTCAATGTTTGATAAATAGAAACATTTTATTAAACGATTAGTCAGTGGTTTTACTTTGAACATTGGTCGCACGTTTTGCCTTCTTTACTACCATAATATTGGGGCATAACATTAATGGGAAACATTGCATTTCTTTTATGTTTACGTTTTCAAATTAACACCATTCAGAGATATAGAAAAGCACATACTTTGATTATTCACACAAACAAATACGTCAAGCACATTCTCAGAAACCATTTATTCTCAAAAATAGAATGGGTTTACATCACTGTTCCCTGTGAAAATTAGTTTCTTGACGTGACAGCTTAGCTCTATTGGAGACAACTGTCAAGACGGGTGTGGATTAAAATTGTATATTAGTCATTCGACGTAATGTAATATTATAAACGATGTTGCAAAAATCTTTTTCACAAATTTATAGACAGTCCCTAATTAACTGTAAGTACGATTCATTAATACTTCATTTTTAACAACAGAAGTACATAAAACCTTAGGGAATGTTTCTATCACCAAATCACAGCATCAAAGGCAGAATTCTTGATTCATTTCACTTGTGACCTAAAAACTTTTTGACGTCATCACTTTGATCATGTGAATCTGTCATCACTACAAAATCAAAACAGGAAAGTACTGACTTTTTCAAGTTTATTGGATACTCACATTACAATGCATATATACTGTGTCAAGAAAGAACGATTTGTTACTGACTCGAACACAAGGTGATTGGATATTTACATTTCAATATTGAATATTATATATTTTTTCGTTTATTTTCTCTTACCTCTTTTAATGTATTTCAGGTCCTAAAATGAGCCACAGAGTTAAAGATATTTTTCCTCTCGTGACATTGTTCACGATCAGTTTAAAACTGATTGGAGGTGCCTTCACTGATCAAAACCTACTGAAGTAAGTTATCGGCTTTCATCATGATGTTTGGTCACAAACTGTAATTAGCTATTCAATGTCGATAGCATATTATATATTTGTTTTGAATTTCGCTCTAAGCTACTCGAGGGCTATCTGCGCTAGCCGTCCCTACTTTTGCAGTGTAAGACACTGCAGCTAGTCATCACCACCCACCACCAACTCTTGGGCTACTCTGTTACCAACGAAGAGTGGGATTGACCGACACATTATCACGCCCCTACGACTAAAAGGGTGAGCAAGTTTGGTGCGACCAGGATTCGAACCCGCGACCCTCGGATTACGAGTCGAACGCCTTAACACACTGGTACTGTTTTAAATGAATAATACTTTTCACAACCTTTACATAAGTTGTATTGTACGTTATTATTTTCAGAAATATAAGTGATAAAATAAAGGTTATTGAAATGTCTATTCTGATAGTTTCCTGGTGTAGCGTGATAAACAACCACTAACTATATATCTCTGTGTAAAATGAACACTATTGTATTTGTTAATATTTTAATTGCAATGTACGAAACAAAACTGTTAATTAAACTAATCATAAAGAACACGCCTCGCTTACAAACACTCTCCATTTAAGGTTTTCATACTGTGACCACGAAACCATACGTACAGTCTGAAAATAAATGTTTCAACCAATAAAAGCAGATTATGAACTTAGGTTCAGGGTCTAGATGAACATTATAAAAATTTAGCTTTTTTAATCTCTATTAGAAACACAGCTCGCTCATTTAACATTAAATTGGTGTTTGTAAATGTTGTAAAAATTGCACGGTTTTAAATTTAGTTGTACGGAAATATTATAACCACATGTCTTTCATTAACCACTAAATGAACATGCAAATATTTCACATATACACACTTCAGTCAGGTCAAGCTTTCTGGCTTCATATAACACTATTATAACCCTAAGAACACTTTTAACTTAAACTGCTCTGCGTTCATTATTTGTTCTTTTTCTTCTTCAGCTCGAATTTGGCTCACAAATAATTGCCACTAGGGGTTACCTTACAAGTAAAACATAGAATAGCATATAAGATTTCTGCATCAGTTGTTAAACATGGTTAAAGGCTATGCTTTTACCGACATTTCGTACCCGTTTTAAAGAAAAAAATTCCGAACAAAGTTTTCCATTTTCAGAACTTGTCATGAAATAAACCTTCAATATTATCGTCATATTCACCTCCCCCAGTAACATAACAGTAAATCTAGGGACTAATAACGCGAAAAATGTAGTTTTGATACCCCGTTGTGGGCACATATAGATAGTCCATTGTGTCGCTCATTTCAGTATCTAAATAGTATTTAAAGGAAACCATTAAAATATTCATCTCTAGAAACAATAACCTCTTTTTTATGTATTTTATTGAAATCGTAACACAAACTAAAATTCGCATCACGTTCGCCTTAACCTTTGTGTGTTTCTTTCCTGATTGAAAAATCTGTGGATTCTGACTGTTTTTCTTTTCAAGGTGATACTTAGTTTCCAGTATAACACGCTAGTTACTGATGTCTTTATTGTAAAAAGCACGCCGTTTTTTATCTTTGTTAAAGTGGAAAATGTTCGATGCACTTTACCCACAGCGTAAATCGGTTCCAGTATTTTTAACAATATACGCCCTCTAGATGGTCTTCAAAATTTCGAAGATAACCGATCAACATAAGGTATTTTTTTATAAAATTGAACTTCAAACATTAAGCTACTGACAAGATCGTAACTTCCTAGTTTTGATATTATGCACAAATATATTTCTATTTATTAATAAATATATAACAGTTGCTGAACACTTTGGTCCCAACGTGTAACATTCTATTATATTAAAAGAGATATTTGGTTGTTCTGAGCACAGCAACAATATCCAAAAGTTCTAAAGTATTTTGAAAACAATTGTAAACATTCTTACTTTTACTACAAAAAGAAAAGTACATACTTTCTTAGATTATATTTTAGGCCTCTCAATAAGTGTCATTACAGATCTAGTTCCCCCTGTTCTTAATACACAATAACATACTCCATTTTCTATCTGCCATAAGCTTCCTTCTCTAAGACTGCATCTACAGTTTGAAGGTAACAGTTTATAGACGTTTCTTCTGATATGTATCAACAGCCTCTCGGTTTTGGCAAATCCCTGCCGATATCGTACATTTCTGTTGTAGTCTTCCAAAAAAGGTATCGTTTCATTGGAATCTTCAGTGTTCCCAACAGTTAAGGCTAGAAAATAATGCAATTGTTCTGTGGAAAGTGTTATTTTTGCTATTGAATGCCTGAAATTGTTTCCACGAAGGCTGGAACCAGTCAGCTGTAGTTTTAACGATAAATTTCTACAAGAAGAATTATCCGGACATGTCTTTCTTATCTGGGACAGAGATCTTTCTAAAACTGACTTCGCAGTATTTTCTATGTGGCTCAGCCTCAAAGGTTGAGTCTTATTTCTGAAAATAGTAAATCAAAAACTAATTAATATAAATACAGTTTCTTAGATATATCTAATGATGTGTTTTTAATGACATGAACTTTAAATGCGCAGTACAAAAAAAACTGAAGTAAGGTTGAGAAAAGTGTACTTTTATTTTAACTCTTCGCAAATATTGTTTTGAAATGACCTCTTACCGTTTCATGAGTACTTGGGGACTTATCTTTGTCACACGTACAAAGGTTAAGTACAAGGGAATGTGGGTTATTAAACATGTTCTTATTTGTTCAGTTTCTTCACAAGTGTTAATAATACTAACAATTATAGAATATTAGATAGAGGAAGAAAAATAAAATTGAGAACGGCACGTTTATTAAACGACCAGGTATAAGTGTATGTAATTCAAGTAGATTCGACTTGAATTTTAAAATATTGATCACAAATGTTTTGTTTAACTCTTCGAATAATGGATAATGAATGGTATCTTTATATCGTACTCACATCTGAAATAGCGGAGCATCTTCAGAATCATTACATCTCTTCAATCCTGAGATGCACAATAAGCTGCCAGGCTACGTCCAGCCCAGAGGGAAAGAACAACAGATCATAATCATGTGTTGTTATTCACAAATATAATCGCTAAACGAAACCGAAAAAAAGTTTTCTTAAAAATTAAGTGGAGTAAATTTTAACAAATATTCCCTTCACTTACTTATCTTGACTTGTATCAGCGACGGAAAGTTCGAGGAATAACATAAAATACGGTAAGTAGGACACAATATTCATTAAAAGTTGGATTTTCATTGCTTCGAATGAGCCACCTGGTATCAACGACAGTTTACACAAAACTTTAACAAAAACGAAAAATAATTTGTATTTTCTCTCTTCTTCTCTCTCAGATACTGTGCTTCGATTCGAATAAAAATCAGCTGATATATATATATGTACTACAGTACAGGAAACAATAGAAACGTAGGTTGTGTTTATTTATTATAACAAAAAAAAAGTGTTTATTCATGTCCTATCGTTTCCGAATAGTTTAGTTTCACTTATAACCGCGTAAGTTTCTTGTTATAGAATTAATTGACAATTTCTGAAAATATTCGGTAAATAATATTTCATTATTTATAATAAACATAAACTACTTAGTGATGTCAAACTCTGATTGGCGCGTGTTCCAAAAAATATATTACTTGTACAACATCGCCATTCGTCGATTGAAGTTATTACATTGTATTAAATTCTTATTCGCGTACTTCCGCATAGTTAATGAAAAGATTGTGTGTGGGTGTCTGTTTGTATGAGAAACCTGCATTCTGAGATAATTATTTGTAAATTCAAATGCGACACTTTTATTCAATCACAGTGTTCTTAACAAAGAACTTTCTTTAATCCAGTGTTCACATTATAAAAACACAAAACCTCCAGACAGTTTACAGCTCAAAACTAAATTTTCAATAATAACTTTGCTTCAACAACTGCCTCCACTCATTCCTGAAAATATATTCCTCTCGTAACAATACAGTGGCTTAATTATACTACACGTAAATGATCACTGTAGGAAAAAATGAACCGCTACCTCCCCAAAAAATTAAATCTCAAATGATATTCCTGTCCCATATATTTCGTTAGTAATAAATTCTTGACCATCTGATATTTCTGTCACAATTCTTACTGATGAAGAATATTTGTGTAGCTACTTATTCAACGATTTAAGCAAAAAATACCTCACGTTACGATGAAAACAGCCTTCTTTCTCTCCAGTTTTCTTCGTGGTAGCAGAAAACCCAAACTGCAGAACGTTTTGATGAGTAACCAATGACATTACGAGAAAATTCAAAGCGCTCTCGACTACAAAAGGCCCGCCATGGCCTAGCGTGTTAAGGCGTACGACTCGTAATTTGAGGGTCGCGGGTTCGCATCCCCGTCGCGCCAAACATGCTCGCCGTTTTAGCCGTGGGGACTTTATAAAGTGACAGTCAGTCCTATTATTCTTTGGTAAAAGAGTAGCTTAAGAGTTGGCGGTGGGTGGTGATAAGTATCTGCCTTCCCTCTTGTCTTACACTGTTAAATTAAGTACGGCTACCACAGATAGCCCTCGAGTAGTTTTGTGCGAAATGGAAAAACAATCAAAATCGACTACAAAGTAATAGACTCTATCACAAAATATACCTTTTAACATTCAAAATTACAATCGTGTTGAAACTAAACGTGTTTTCGACTACTGTTAGCGAGATAACAAAATTACAAGAAACAACACACAATTCAAAACAGAAATCCACAGAAAAATCACCCACACTGGACTATACATTCCTAGATACTCAGCACATGAAACAAAACAAAAACTCAACATACTGAGAAACGAAATAAACAATGCCATAAAACTATGCTCGCCAGATAAAATTAACGATGAATTAGACAAAATAAAACAATACTTCATCAACATCAATATGTTTCCTCCATAAATCGAAGAAAACATTGTACGCACACACCTAGACAGAAAGAAAAATCAACCAACAAAAATAAATATATTTAGGAATCAAAAAATCACGAAACCATATACTGCTGCATACCATATATTCTTGACATCAGCAAACAAATAATCAACATTTAGCAAAAACTAGTAACAAAATATGGCATTCCAGTTAACATCAAATTTGTTCATGAATCAGGCACAAAACTGAGGTTTCTACCATATAAAAACTACACTGACAAACACGACACCAACATTATTTATAAAATACAATGTGATAACTGCCGCGACTTCAATATTGGAGAAACAAGTAGAAATATGGAAACCAGATTCAAAGAACATTAAAAACTCCCTTCACACGTTTTTCGAACACTGCAAGTCAAATAAACACAAATTAACCACAGAAAACACTAAAATACTAAATAAAGAAACAAATGCAAAATTAATGAAGCTTTACTTGTACAACGACTTAAACCCAAAATAAACCAATATGAAGGAACGCCTTTATACTTATATTAATTTATAAAATAAATAAAATTATATATTCAAACATCTAACACCGCCCTCTACATTCAGATACTCAGTTACACAATCTCTTTCAAACATGTGGTCAGCTTCTGGTCAGTTACCTCATTCTTTGTGAAATTGACAATGACCGAAGAAGGTCGAAATTTTCTTTGTTCTTCTATGTAAAATATTTTCAAAACCCAAAAGAACCGTTTTTGCATGTATAAAACGTTCTGTAGTTTGGGTTTTTTGCTACAACGAAGAAAACTGGAGAGTGGAGGCAGTTATTGGAGCAAAGTTATTATTAAAAATTTAGTTTTGAGCTGTAAACTGTCTGGAGGTTTTGTGTGTTTTATGAAGTGAAATCTGGATTAAAGAAAGTTTTTGGTTGAAAACACGCGATTGAATAAAAGTCTCACATTGAAATTTAGTAATAATTATCTCAGAATGCAGGTTTCTCATACAAACACACACACACACAATCTTTTCGTTAACTATGCAAAAGGACACGAATAAGGATTTAATACAATGTAATAACTTCAGTCGACGAATGACGATTTTGTACAAGTAATATTTTTTTTGGAACACGCGCCAATCAGAGTTTGGCATCACTAAATAGTTTACGTTTATTGTAAATAATGAAATATTAGATACCGAATATATTCAGAATTGTCAATTAATTCTATAACAAGGAACTTACGCGGTTATAAATAAAACTAAACTATTCGGAAAAGACAGGACATAAATAAACACGTTTCTTTTTGTTATAATAAATAAACACAACCTACGTTTCTATTTTTTCCTGTACAGTAGTACATGTATCAGTTGATTTTTATTCGGATCGAAACACAGTATCTGAGAGAGAAGAAGACAGAAAGTACAAATTACTTTACGCTTTTGTTATAGTTTTGTGTAAATTATCGTAGATACCAAGTGGCTCATTTAAGGCAATGAAAATTCAAATATTAATGAAGATTGTGTCCTACTTATCGAACATTATTGCTCGAACTTTCCCTCGCTGATATAAGTCAATATAAGTAAGTGAAGGAAATATTTGTTAAAATTTACTCCACTTGATTTTTAAGAAAACTTATTTCGGGTTCGTTTAGCGATTATATTTGTGAATAAAAACACATTATTGTGATCTGTTGTTCTTTCCCTCTGGGCTGGACGTAGCCAGGCAGCTTGTTGTGCATCTCAGGATTGAAGAGATGTAATGATTCTGAAGATGCTCCGCTATTTCAGATGTGAGTCCGATATAAAGATACCATTCATTATCCATTATTCGAAGAGTTAAACAAAACATTTGTGATCAATATTTTAAAATTCAAGTCGAATCTACTTGAATTACAGACATTTATACCTGGTCGTTTAATAAACGTGCCGTTCTCAATTTTATTTTTCTTCCTCTATCTAATATTCTATAATTGTTAGTATTATTAACACTTGTGAAGAAACTGAACAAATAAGAACATGTTTAATAACCCACATTCCCTTGTACTTAACCGTTGTACGTGTGACAAAGATAAGTCCCCTAGTACTCCTGAAACGGTAAGAGGTCATTTCAAAACAATATCTGTGAAAAGTTAAAATAAAAGTACACTTTTACTGCGCATTTAAAGTTGATGTCATTAAAAACACATCATTAGATATATCTCAGAAACTGTATTAATATTAATTAGTTTTTGATTTACTATTTTCAGAAATAAGACTCAACCTTTGAGGCTGAGCCACATAGAAAATACTACGAAGTCAGTTTTAGAAAGATCTCTGTCTCAGATAAGAAAGACACGTCCGAATAATTCTTCGTGTAGAAATTTATCGTTATAACTACAGCTTACTGGTTCCAGCCTTCGTGGAAACAATTTCAGGCATTTCATAGGAAAAATAACACTTTTCACAGAACAATTGCATTATTTTCTAGCCCTAACTGTTGCGAACACTGAAGATTCCAGTGAAACGATACCTTTTTTGGAAGACTACAACAGAAATGTACGATATCGGCAGGGATTTGCCAGAACCGAGTGGCTGTTGATACATATCAGAAGAAACGTCTATAAACTGTTACCTTCAAACTGTAGATGCAGTCTTAGAGAAGGAAGCTTATGGCAGATAGAAAATGGAGTATGTTATTGTGTATTAAGAACAGGGGGAACTAGATCTGTAATGACACTTATTGAGAGGCCTAAAATATAATCTTAGCAAAGTATGTACTTTTCTTTTTGTAGTAAAAGTAAGAATGTTTACAATTGTTTTCAAAATACTTTAAAACTTTTGGATATTGTTGCTGTGCTCAGAACAACCAAATATCTCTTTTAATGTAATAGAATGTTACACGTTGGGACCAAAGTGATCAACAACTGTTATATATTTATTAATAAATAGAAATATATTTGTGCATAATATCAAAACTAGGAATTTACGATCTTGTCAGTAGCTTAATGTTTCAAGTTCAATTTTATAAAAAAATAAATAAATACCTGATGCTGATCAGTTATCTTCGAAATTTTGAAGGCAAACTTGAGGGTGTATAATGTTTAAAATACTGGAATCGAATTACGTTGTGAATAAAGTACATCGTGCATCCTCCACTTTATTAAAGATAAAAAACGGCGTACTTTTAACAGTAAAGAAATCAGTAAGTAGCGTCTAATACTGGAAACTAAGTATCACCTTGACAAGAAAAATAGTCATAATCCACAGATTTTTCAATCAGGAAAGAAACAAACAGAGGTTAACGTGAATTTTTGTTTTGTGTTTCGATTTCGATAAAAAGAAAAACATTTAAAAAGAGAAATTACTGCTATTATAGATGAATAATTTAGTAGTTTTGGATTACTACGCATTAGATCTTGGAATAAGCGAAAAAATGGGTTATCTGGGCTGTGTATACAACGTGGTATCAAAACTAGATTTTTAGCGTTATAGGTCCCTAGACTTTAAAACGGGTACAAAATGTCGGAAAAATCATCGCCTTTACCCCTGTTTAACAGCTAATGTTATTCTATGTTTTACTGGTAAGGGAACCCCTAGTGGAAATTATTTATCAGGTTTTCAAATTGAACTGAAGAAGAAAAAGAACAAATAATGAACGTACAAGAGTTTAAGTCAAAAGTGTTCTTAGGGTTATAATAATGTCACATGAAGCTAGATAGATTCATCTGACAGAAGTGTGCATATGTGAAATATTTGTGTGGTTAATAAAAGACATGTGGGTATAATGTTTCCGTACAACGAAATTAAAAACCCTGCAAATTTTACAGCATTTACAAACACCAATTTAATGTTAAATGAACAAGCAGTGTTTCTAATACAGATTAGACAGCATAAAGTTTTATAATGTTCATCTGGACCCTCAACCTAAGCTCATAATCTGCTTTGATAAGTTAACCGTAGTACACACACTCAAAAAAATTACGTTGCCCACACTGGGGGTCATTTTTGACCCCCACCAAAAATATTTTAAAAAAATTATTTTCATATAAACAAAGTATAAATTTGACAAAATATTTATTCTATACAATGTATGCATACACTCAGGGTAATTTTATGGTCATTGCAAGCCATTTTACTACAGTTGATACACTTTGAAGAATATATCTTTCCTTGAATCACGTGCACATGTTCCTAACGTTCTCTTCAGCAAATTTTTGTCTTTATGGAGGGATCACTTCATTTGTATCTTCTTCAGGCAGTAATTCATCAGTAAGCAACTTCAGAAATTCACGTCTTGCTCTTTTTTGGAACTTTGATGCGAATTCTGGATGGCGCTGGCGATAGAGAAGGTAAGCATTGTATGCTGCAGCATCAAGAATGTCATAAAATAGTGCCATTGGCCACCTTCTGGTCTTTCTTTTTGTAGAAAAGAATCTAACTATTTGGTCTAGTGTGTCGACTTCTCCTTTGGTGGAGTTATAGTATGATATTATTTCAGGTTTTCCTGATTTATCATCGATTGAGGGCTCTCTATGCAACGTAGATAAGAGAACCACAGATTTATCCTTTTTGGGTTATATTTGACCAATATTGCTTTGTCGAGAACATTTATAGAGTGTTCTAGAATCTTCTAGAACACAAAATTTCATATCAATATATTATTTGATTGTTTACCAGAAATGTAATTGAGTTTTTTAAACAGGGGTCAAAAATGACCCCCAATGTGGAAAACGTGAATTTCGACATTAGACAAGGGGTGTTATACTTCATTTGCATAAAATACATGTTAAACGTATTAGTATAGTATTTATTAGTATAGATTAAATTAGGTACATTTTTAGGCCCGAAAGTCACACCTTTGATATTTCTGTAACAACTTAAACACAAGTGGGCCCATTTTTGACCCCCAAAGTGGGTATGAGGGTTAAAACAATTTTCTTTTTCAGACTGCACGTATGGTTTTGTGGTCACAGTATGAAAACCTTAAACGGAGAGCGTTTGAAAGCGAGGCGGGTTCTTTATTGTTAGTTTAATTAACAGTTTTTTTCGTACATTGCAAAAAGTATATTAACAAATATAATAGTGTTGTTTTTACACAGAGATATACGGCTAGTGGTGTTTTACCACGCTACACCATAAGGCTATCAGAACACATATTTCAATAACCTTTATTTTATCACTTATATTTCTGTAAATATTAAAGTACACTGAATCTTATGTAAAGGTTGTGAAAAGCATAACTCATTTAAGACATTACAGAGGCCCGGTACGGCCAAATGTATTAAGGCGTTCGACTCTTAATCCGAGGGTCGCTGGTTCGAATCCCCGTCGCACCACACTTGCTCGCCCATCCAGCCGTGGGGGTGTTATAATATGGTGGTCAATTCCACTATTTCTTAGTAAAAGAGTAGCCCAACAGTTGGCGGTGAATGGTGATGACTAGCTGCCTTCTCTCTAGTCTTACACTGTTTACACTTATATTTTATAAATTTAAAAACTACATGCATTTCATTGTTGTTGGTTTCTCTTTTTTATTGTTTGGCAGAAAACTACATAATGGGCTGTTTGTGATGTGCCCATCAAGTGTATCGTTACTTAGTTTTTAATACTATAAAATTTCACATTTGACGTTGTATCACTTGGATGCGTTTGTGTTTTCGACACAACGGTTTTCGATTGTTGTTTTTTCCTTTTCTCTGTTGGATCAATTGCTATTTTTGTATATATATAAACCTTAAACATTAATTAGCTTTTATAGAATTGAATAATATTGTAATTAAAAACTACATAAAACTTATAATGTCATCAGCATTAAATATACGGACAAGAGATGTATGATACAAGAAAAAAAATGAAATTAATAAAAAGAGAAAAATAGCCAATCACACAGAAAACATGCAATGAAATTCCAGTGCTTCGAAAAGGTGGATTGTCTTCTCTACTTCAGAAAAAGAAAGGCGCATCGCTATTTTAAAGCGATATCTATTACTATATATAGATATTATAAACTGAAGATAGTTTTTAATGAAACATACTAGATTCTGATTAGTTTTTTATGTTTGTTTTGAATACTCCTACAATGCTACTGTAAGACTATTTGCGATACTTGTTTCTAATGTCGAACTCATAAACTAAAGAGAAAGGGATTTGACAGTCACACTTTTAACGCATTCATAGCCACAAAGAGCGAAGCAAGATATTTTTGTAGAGATAATTCATAGATATATTTATAAGTAACATACAAACATTTAGTTTTGATTTATTTAGTGAGATATAATCTAAAGATATTAACACATGCTATATAAATCGGATCGTATGATTTATTATTAATTTACAGATTGCGTAAACTGAGAATCAGTCGAAAGAACCATTCAGTTTTCATTTTCAGACATTAAAATAATAGCAATTTATAAAAGTGTGTGTTGTTTAATTACTTATTTATAGTTTCTTAGGCTCTGTTTTGAATATTTTCATATGCATAAACATGAATACCAGAAAATTTAAAACACAGTGCTATCTGGAAGACTGAATACAACATTACTGTTTGTAAAATCTGCCTAGTTTTACATGGTGAACGAATATTTTCCAGGCTTGATTTAAGACATTAAGACAGTTTTCTGATGATTTATTCATGTTTTTAGGAAATTTTAACACAAAATGTTTTATGACGATATATTCAGTAAAATGCGATCTCTGTGAAAGAACATTGGGAGCTAAAACTTTGCTAGAAAATACGAAATTATGTTACAACTAGTACCAGTAAAGATAAAGTTATTACAACAAGACGAGGAAAACAAAATAATTTTCTTAATGAAACAGACCGTTTGTTATTCCAGACAAGAGACTGAAGGAAATAAATTTCTTAGATATGTTTTAATTTACCACAACATCAAGTTAGTGTGGGGATGACTAAAATTATAAAAGAAAAATAAGCATATGTGGCGCATGAACAGAACGGTTTACTGATACGAACAATTTTCAAATAAGAACAGATCAGGAAACCTGAGATGATCCAAACAGTCAAGGTAATTTGAAAGTTACTTAAAGGGCTGTTACCGTGTTGTTTGCGTACCGACTCTTTGTGTCCGTCGGCTTACAGTTCTCACCATTTTAATACAGCAATATGAAAAGTCGTTCTCTACAGTTGTTGGTTCATTATAAGAGTGACTGCCAAACTGCACTATTTGATCAGAGTTGTTCATAAGCCAGCTGTGAGCGAGTTGACTAATCTATAAACTATAAACTTGTGCAGCTTTGTGGGAATGTACGAGCGCGTAAACAAAGAAAACTTTGACTGAAAACAAGAAGTTTTTGAGTATAAGCTCGTATTTTTGAGACATTGTGTTTGTTTTACAAATCTCTTATTTTGTTTGGCCAGTTCTATAGCGTCTGATTACAATTTGTTCTCCTCTTACAAATGTTCTCTCTTAATAAAAATTCAGTGTTGGAGATAAGATGTCGAATACTTCTTTAGTATAAATATTTCTTTTGATGATTCCTTCCTTCAAAGTACCCTCACTTTATACTTTCTAATACCCGTACCTTTTCCCTTAAAGCTCGGCTTGGCCAGGTGGTTAGGGCGCTCGACCAGTTATTTGAGAGCCATTGGTTCGTATCCCCTTCACACCAAACATGCTCCTTCTTTAAGCCATTGGACATTATAATGTGACGGTCAGTACCACTAGTCGTTGATAAAAGAGTAACACAAGTGTCGGCGGTGAATGGTGATGACTAGCTGCTTCCCATCCAGGCTTACACTGGAAAATTAGGCACGGCGACATAGATAGCGCTAGTGTAGCTTTGTGCAAAATTAAAAAAAACAGCTTTAAATTGGTACACAGGAGTAAAAGTAAGTATACAATTGTAATATATCCCAAGTATCTGTAAAAAGAAGAAAAATATCCTCCGTTTCTTTGTGAATTATTTTCGGACATAAAAAGTTGTCTCCTTTATATATAACCGGCCTGATATTGCCAGGGGAATAAAGCACTCGACTCATAACTTGATAGTCGAGTGTTCGAATCTCTGTCACACCAAATATGCTCGCCCTTTTAGCCGAGTGACATTATAATGTGACGATCAATACCACTAGTCATCGATAAAAGAGTAACACAAGAGTCGGCGGTGGGTGGTGATGACTAACTGCCTTCCCTCTAGTCTTACACTGCACAATTACGGACGGACAGCGAAGATAACCCTCGTGTAGTTTTGCGTGAAATTCTAAACAAACCAAACATTCATATATGATGGAAAAAAGGAGAAGCCAAAACACCGATTAAAATTGTACACCAAAAAATATGAAATCGTTAATTTAAATGGATATTTTCATGGACCCAACAAATATTGATGTCTAATTTCGTAAAGATCCATAAAGAGGGGAAAAGTAGTGGTTAAAATACACCGCTTAAACATTTGTAAAAGTCGCAAAATTGAAGTATTTTATGTATTTCTCCCTGGACCAAATGATTCTTCATACACATTATGGCGAAGATCTATCCACACCCTACGAAGTATTTAAAGGGGCAAACAAGAGACAGTACTGTTATATTTTTATTGCTACTACCAGTGCATTAGATGTGCGAGTGATGTTTTAAATCCGTCATATCTGTACCTCGAGAATGCAGAAAATAGAGTTCTTTGTAACAGGAAACGGAGGCAAAACGGCGAAACGTGACCGGTATTGCAGGTCTACATGACCACATGATAAAAATTGCTCGAAGTTGAGTGTTTCACATCGCGTAATAACAATATTTTTCCAATATCATCCAAGCAAGAAGTTCATTATAATATGAATATTTACAACTGTGACTTAGGTTTGTTCAGTGTATTATCTGTCATTTTCGGTGACTATATTAATTGGAACTTTAGAAAATGAAATATGATATAAGAGAAACTTCAATATTTTCAATCAGGAATATTTGTATGCATGATCATACACAGATATGAGGACACACTTTGTTGATTCTATACTGAGGAACATCACAATTTATATAGGCTAGTGTATATAATAAGTTATGTAATATGTGATGAAATAAAAAGTTGCATGAGAGTAAAAAGTACAAAGTACAATAGAATGTGGGTTATTAAACATGTTCTTATTTGTTCAGTCTCTTCAGAAGTATTTGTAATACTAACAACTATAGTACATTAGATAGAGGAAGAAAAAATAACAGTGAGAACGGCACGTGGATTAAACGTCCATGTCAAAGTGTCTGGAATTCAAGTAGATTCGACTTCAATTTTAAAATATTGATCTCAAATGTTTTGTTTAAATCTTCGAATAATGAATAATTGAATGGTATCTTTATATCGTACTCACATCTGAAATAGCGGAGCATTTTCAGAAGCATCACATCTCTTCAATTCTGAGATGCACAACAAGCTCCTAGGCTACGTCCAGCCCAGAGGGAAAGAACAACAGATCATAATAATGTGTTGTTATTCATAAATATAATCGCTAAACTAACACGGAATAAGTTTTCTTAAAAATCAAGTGGAGTAAATTTTAACAAATATTCCCTTCACTTACTTATATTGACTTATATCAGTGACGGAAAGTTCGAGCAATAAAATAAAATACGGTAAGTAATACACAATCTTCATTAAAATTTGAATTTTCATTTCCCTCGGATGAGCCACCTGGTATCTACGACAATTTACACAAAACTTTAACAAAAACGAAAAGTAATTTGTACTTTCTCTCTTCTTCTCTCTCAGATACTGTGTTTCGATCCGAATTAAAATCAACTGATATATATATATGTACTACTGTACAGGAAACAATAGAAACGTAGGTTGTGTTTATTTAATATAACAAAAAAACGTCTTTATTCATGTCCTGTTGTTTCCCAATGGTTTAGTTTTACTTATAACCGCCTCCGTTTCTTCTTATAGAATTAATTGAAAATTTCTGAAAATATTCCTAAAGTAATATTTCATTATTTACAATAAACTTAAATCACTTAGTGATGTTAAACTCTGATTGGCGCGTGTTCCAAAAAAATATTATTTGTACAAAATCGTCATTCGTCGACTGAAGTTATTACATTCTATTAAATCCTTATTCGTGTGCTTCCGCACAGTTAACGAAAAGATTGTGTGTGTGTGTTTGTATGAGAAACCTGCATTCTGAGATAATTGTTTCTAAATTTAAATACGAATTTTTTTTCAATCACGTGTTTTCAACCAAGAACTTTCTTTAATCCAGAGTTCACATTATAAAAAACACAAAACCTCCAGACAGTTTACAGCTCAAAACTAAATTTTTAATAATAACTTTGATCCAATAGCTGCGTCCACTCATTGCTGAAAAAATATTTATCTTCGTAACAATACAGTGGATTAATTATAATTTAAGTGAATGAAAACTGTAAGAAAAAAAAACGCTACTTCTCAAAATAATTAAATCTCAAATAACATTCTTGTCCCATATATTTCGTTAGTGATAAATTCTCGACCGTCAGATATTTCTGTCACGATTCTTACTGATGAAGAATATTTGTGTAGCTACTTATTCAACGATTTAAGCAAAAAATACCTCACGTTACGATGAAAACAGCCTTCTTTCTCTCCAGTTTTTTCCGTTGAAGCAAGAAACCCAAACAGCAGAACGTTTTGATGTTTTGAGTAACCAATTACATTACGAGAAAATCCAAAGCGCCCTCGACTACAAAAGGCTCGCCATGGCCAAGCGTGTTAAGGCGTACGACTGGTAATCTGAGGGTAGCGGGTTCGCATCCCCGTCGCGCCAAACATGCTCGCCGTTTTAGCCATGGGGACGTTATAAAGTGACAGTCAGTCCTATTATTCTTTGGTAAAAGAATAGCTCAAGAGTTGGTGGTGGGTGGGGATGATTTGCTGCCTTTCTCTAGTCTTATACTGTTAAATTAGGGACGGCTACCTCAGATAGCACTCGAGCAGCTTTGTGCGAAATGGAAAAACAAACAAACAAAATCGACTACAAAGGAAAGGACTCTATTACGAAATATACCTTTTTTTTTATCCAAAATTACAATCGTATTGCAACTAAACGTGTCTTCGACTATTGTTAGCGAGATAATAAACAACGTTTTAAAGTTTACAGGCCCGACATTGCCAGGTGGTTAAGACGCTCGACTCGTGATCTGAGGGTCGCGGGTTTTAATTCCCTTGAAGCTATTTTGAGTGTTATAAATTTATTGTCAATCCAACGACTGGCTCATTAAAGTGTAGCCCAAGAGTCGTCGGTAGGTGGTGATGACTAGTTGCCTTTATTCTTGTTTTATACTCCAGAATTATGGACGGCTAACGCATATATCTCTCATGTAGCTATGCCAGAAATACGTAAACAAACAAACATGGTTTCAAAATCTTCGCCATACATCGAAATCAACGAAAACCTTCATGTGAAAGTTAATAAAGTTTGTAGTTAACTAGCTTACTTGTGTAGGGTTAAGCACAAAATTTCACAATCCTCGATCGGTGCTCTGCCTATCACGGGTATCGAAACCAAGATTTTAGCAGTGTGAGTCCACAAACATACCGCTGTGCCACTGTGAAGTGTGTTAAAGACGTCAACAAAAGCTATAGCTTTCAAATAATTTTTGCTTGGTGTACATTCCTATCACTCTAAAACGTTTTAAATTCGCAGTCATTGGGTTGTATCTTATGATATTTCAAACAATTATTAACAATTTTTGACCTCATTTTAACATATAACAAAAAGTCTAAGCAAAATCCATCAAAATCTTGTAACATATATTACATTTTAAAACACAATTATCTATTTTGGTTACAGTTGATCATGTGCTTCAACCTGATGAAGGCACAAAACAGAAACTTTCATTAAACTGAGTCGGGTTATAACTCTCACGCAGCTTTTTATTTCATCACATATTACATAACTTATTGTATACACTAGCCCATATAAATTGTGATGTTCCTCAGTATACAATAGACAAAATATATCCTCATATCTGTGTATGATCATGCATACAAATATTTCTCATTGTAAATGTTGAAATTTCTCTGATATCATATTTCATTTTCTAAAGTTCCAATTAACAGAAAATATCCGAAAATGACAGATAATACACTGAACAAACCTAAGTCACAGTTGTAAATATTCATATTATAATAAACTTCTTGCTTGGATGACATTGGAATAATATTCTATTACGGGATGTGAAACCTTCAACTTCGCGTAGTTTTTATCTTGCGGTCATGTAGTTTTGCAACACGGGTCACATTTTTCCGTTTCGCCTCCATTTCCTGTTACGAAGAAGTCTTATTCTCCAGGTACATTATAATGTCCCTCGACTAAAAGGGCGAGCATCGTTGGTGTGACAGAGATTCGAACACGCGACTCTCAAGTTACGTGTCGAGTGCTTTATCCCCCTGGCAATATCAGGCCGGTTATATGTAAAGGAGACAACTTTTTATGTCCGAAAATAATTAACAAAGAAACGGATGATATTTTTCTTTTTATACGTCTATTTGGGATATATTACAAATGCAATGTAAACTTACTTTTACACGTGTGTACCAATTTAAAAACTTTTTTTTTTTATTTTGCACAAAGTTACACGAGCGAAATCTATGGCAGCCGTCCCTAATTTTCCAGCGTAAGACTGGATGGGAAGCAGCTGGTCATCACCATTTACCGCCAACTCTTCGGTTACTCTTTTATCAACGACTAGTGGTATTGACCGTCACATTATAATGTCCCATGGCTTAAAGAAGGATCATGTTTGGTGTGAAGGGGATACGAACCAACCAGTCGAGCGCCCTAACCACCTGGCCAAGCCGGGCTTCAAGGGAAAAGGTACGGGTATTAGAAAGTATAAAGTGAGGGTATTTTGAATGAGAAAAGCATCAAAACAAAATATTTATAACTAAAGAAGTATTCGACACCTTGTCTCCAACAATGACTTTTTATTACTGATACTAAAATTTGTAAGAGAGAACAAATGGTAATCAGACGATATAGATTTGTAAAACAAACAAAATGTCTCAAAATACGAGTTTATATTCAAAATCTTTTTCATTTGCAGTCAAAGTTTTCTTTGTTTACGTGCTTCGAACATTAACACAAAGCTGCACAAGTTAAGCCTAATTTTAAGTTTATAGATTAGTTAAACTCGCTCACAGCTGGCTCATGAACAACTCTGATCAAATAGTGCAGTTTGACAGTCACTCTTATAATGCACCAACAACTGAAGAGAACGACTTTTCATATTGCTACATTAAAATGGTGAGAACTGTAACCCGACGGAGACAAAGAGTCGGAACGCAAACAACACGGTCACAGCCCTCAAAGTAACTTTCAAACTACCTTGACTGTTTGGATCATCTCAGGTTTCCTGATCTGTTCTTATTTGAAAATTGTTCGTATCATTCAACTGTTCTGTTCATTCGCCACATATGCTTATTTTCCTTTTATAATTTTAGTCATCACCACACTAACTTGATGTTGTGGTAAATTAAAACATATCAAAGATATTTATTTCCTTTAGTCTCTTCTCTGGAATAACAAACGGCCTGCTTCACTGAGAAAATTATTTTGTTTTACTCGTCTGGTTCTAACAACTTTATTTTTACTGATACTAGTTGTGACATAACTTCGTCTTTACCGGTGCTAGTTGTAACATAACTTTGTATTTGCTAGTAAAGTTTCAGCTACCAATATTCTTTCACAGAGATCGCATTTTACTGAATAGATCGATATAAAACATCTTGTGTTAAAATTTCCTAAAAACATGAATAAATCATCAGAACTATATAAACTGTCTTAATGTCTTAAATCAAGCCTGAAAAATATCCGTTCACCATGTAAAACTGGGCAGATATTTCAAACAGTAATGTTGTATTCAGTCTTCCAGATAGCGCTGTGTTTTAAATCCTCTAGTATTCATGTAAATGTATATCAAAATATTCAAAACAAAGCTCAAGAAACAATAAATAAATAATTAAACAAGACATATTTTTATAAATAGCTGATATGCTAATTTCTGAAGATGAAAACTGAATGGTTCTTTCGACTGATTCTCAGTTTACGCAATCTGTACATTAATAATAAATCCCACGATTCCATTTATATAACACGTGTCAATATGTTTAGATTATGTCTCACAGAATAAATCAAAACTAAATGTTTGTATGTTACTTATAAATATATCTATAAATTACCTCAACAAAAATGTCTCGCTTCGCTCTTTGTGGCTATAAATGCGTTACAAGTGTGACTGTCAAATCAATTTCTCTTTAGTTTATGAGTTCGACATTAGAAACATCTATCGCAAATAGTCCTGCTGTAACTTTGAAGGAAAATTCGAAACAAACATAAGAAACTAATCAGAATCTAGTATGTTTCATTAAAAACTATCTTCAGTTTATAATATCTATATATAGTAATAGATATCGCTTTAAAATAGCAATGCGCCTTTCTTCTTCTGAAGTAAAGAAGACAATTCACCTTTTCGAAGCACTAGGATTTCATTGCTTGTTTTCTGTTTCATTGGCTATTTTTGTCTTTTTATTGATTTCATTTTTTTGTGTGTATCATACATCACTTGTCCGTGTATTTAATGCTGATGACATTAAAAGTTTGATGTAGTTTTTAATTTTAATATTATTCGATGCTATAAAAATTTTATAGTTTATATTAATCTTTAAAGTTTATATTTATATATATATATATATATATACACACACAAATGGCAATTGATATCACAAAAAAAGGAAAAAAACACCAATCAAAAACCGTTTTAGGCAAAACACAAACTTCTCCTATTGGTACAGCGACGAATGTGAAATTTTATAATATTAAAAACTAGGTTACGATAACTTTTGTGGACACGTTTCAGACAGCCCATTTTGTTACTTTCTGCCTTACATTAAAAAAAAACAACCAACAACAATGAAATGCATATGGTCTTTAAATTTATAAAATATTTTTTGTAAAAGTAAAAAACAGTAATGGGCATTGGTTTCTTAACTTGTGGTATAAAATATGCATGATAAGTCAACACGGCTGTTTTCTATCATCATACATTCACTCGATACAATAACTTGGGGTAAATCAGATTATTATATGTAGCCTCTAAGTTAATTCTTTTTTTATATTTTTCATTCTTCTGTTTTGTTTTTGTTAAGTTCTACAAATTACATGTTCTGAGAAGAACTAAGAAGGTTTAGAAAATATATTTTGCACACTTGTTGTGAATCGTATAGTTTGGAACACGAATTGCACTGTTGAAACAAACAAACACTTTCCCAAGCCAGAGTTTTCAAACGCTACTTAATAAAATACTCACTTTTAAACAGTTTTAAAAAATCATCTAAGCGCAGAAAACTAAGGAAACCGGTTTTTCTTTCTTATTAAAACCTCTGCTTTTCATATTACGTGATACGGTTAGAAATATTCTGAAGGAATAGATAACATCTTTATATTTAAGACATGGATATATTTTCAAACATTAAACAAATGTAATTAAAATTATCTTTGCTTCATTATTTGTTGTATTGGATTTCATGATATATCCCTAGTTTCAAGTAGGATATTAACTATAACAAATGTTTTTATTAACATTTAATTACAGAAAATTTCGATCCACAGAAGAAAGAACCTGGTATTTTCTTTCCATTGCGCCCCTCAGTGACACAGAGTTACGTCTGCGGACATATACACTAAAAACCGGCTTTCGATACCCTGAGTAGACAGAACACAGAGAGACCTATGTTTATCTTTGTGCATAGCACAAAAAAAACAAATGTATCCTTCGCTTAAAAAGTCCTGACACAAACGGGTACTGGGCTTGAGTCACTTCCTTCCATTGTTTTGAGCCATCACACACTAACTGTTCATCCGATGCAAAGGTGTTTGTTCTAAACACAAAAATAAACGTAACTTTCGTTAGCCACATGGTATAATTAATAAGACTGAATAACTCTAGCCGTTTATTTAATTACTCATTGATCTTCTACCAAATTTCGACATTGTTTAAACCACTTTTTACACATGTATTCTCAAAACGGATAAATATTAAAATGTTAATGAAAATAAAGTACAGAAAAAGTTTCAATCTTCATAGATCAACTTCGAGTTAACAAAAAGACTTTTCTTGCTAAAAAACTTGGAATAAATGTTTTCTCCTATTAAACTCTCGACAGCACCACTAACATATCGAACAAACTGCAAGTCCTAAAAAGTTTGATCTGAAATATGGTTAAAAGATAAATAATTTTCCTGCTTTTAAAAATGCTGTGTCTTGTAATTAAAAACAAGAAACAAATCTTTGTTACAAGCCAAAAAGGAATGAAGAAGGTATATAATTTTCAAAGTGTACTTTCACCTATTTAGTTCACAACCAGTACATAACATATTATAGTAAATTTAACGTTGTCAGTGGAGATACAAAAATTCAACCATTTTCAGTCCGAGAACATTTTATAAACTGAGTTTGTTTGTTTGTTGTTTGTTTATTTGTTTTTTAATACCTTATCAAGCTAATAGAGTCGTAGGTAAGTACAAATTCAGATATACGATATAACCTATTTGAATTATCCCCTCATGGGGCAGGGTTACACAGTAGATACCCTAACGCAACTTTCCTTTAAAGCAAGGCACCCTGGTCAAAATTAGAACTATAAAACTATTCCTACATAGAAACCTAGAACAAAATTATATTTATTTAAATTTAATTTTAGGAAATAGTGGGAATACAATGCCTTTATTACACCTTTATTACAAAATTTTAACTATTGAATAGACGTGCTGAAATTGCGACAAATACCCCAGAATAAATAAATATTGTTTAGTTTTATATTTACGATCAACTTAAATATAAAAAATGCGAAAAACTTTCACAAAGAAAAAGTTTCCTTTATTTTTGAATTTCGCAAAAAGCAACACGAGGGCTATCTGCGCTACTTGTCCCTAATTAAACAGTGTTAGACTAGAGGGAGGGCAGTTAGTCATTACCGCCCACCGCCAACTCTCGACCTACTCTTTTACCAACAAATAGTGAGATTGACCATCACATTACAACGCCCCACTGCTGAAAAATGGACGAGCATGTTTGGTGGGAAGAGGAATCGAACCCTCAACCTTCGGATTACGAGATGAGTGCTTTAACAACCTGGCCATGCCGGGAATAAGAAAATAAAGTATGGTGACCAGGGGCGTAGCCAAAAATGGACATTGGGGGGAGGGTAATTTCAGTGCTTGATGTAGGCGCGAAGCCATGTTAGGGGGGTCCGGGAGCATATCCTCCCATGGACATTTTTTAATAAAAATATGAAAAAAAACTTATTTTCTCCATTCTAAGACCACCTTTTTAACAAATTTCAAAATGGCACACTTAGGTGTTTGTCTTTTTTTTTAATCATAAATAAATATATAGGCCTGTAATAGAAATTTAATTGAAAGTTTTCAAGCCCAGCAAAGTCGGCCTAGAGTCGCGTCATCAACAAATAAAATATAGAATCACTCAGGAGAGTGCAAAATATATGTAAGTTGTCTATAATATGTATTCAAATACCATGATTAGTGTATGTTCAGATTTCCTGGATTTCAAGAGTTAGCTTCACAAATAAACAGTGGATGTCACCGTGGCAGGCTGGCAGCATCATGGCACTAACTTAGTACCATTGGCGTCATCTATAGTGAATGATTCAAGAATGTGACGTTGAGTAATAGAGGTTGCGATAAACAATCATTCATTATGTCAAGCCTGAAAAAGAAAAAAACACTACATGGGTGCTTTAAACCCATTGAAATGGCTGAACCTGATCAATCTGTTGCAGCCAATCAGGTTGAATCAGAATTGTCAACTGAATTGTCAGAGTCATCAACGTGGCCTTCTATCAATGCTGCCACTACCACCTCAGGTCCAGTTTGAGACATTGGAAATTACATTTGTGATGATGTCAGCATTGGTAAACATATAAGTCGACTCCTCATTATTATTATTTTGTATTAAAAATCATACAAACACGGATGAGTTTTAGACTGAATATTCATTGCTGCTACTGATTGTAGGCCTACAGCCACAGGATGTTATGCCTGCTCTGTGAAGTACAGCTCTAAGTATTTCTCTTCGAGGTTATTGTGCTCTCATAATAAACTTTCCTATGTGCAAAATAACTTAATTAGAACTATGTTTTTCAATCTCTGTTAGATAAAAGTTGAAACCTAAAAATGTCTCATTGAGAATGCCTGGAAGCCAAGGAGTGATTATGTTTTCCTCCAGTGTGGTCCAAGAAAGCTGCGTTTTCAGCATCGTTGGCTTTCACAGTGGAGATGACAACTTTACAGTCAACATACAAAGGGTGCTTTCTGCAAGTACTACTGTCTTTGTGCTCCTGATGGTGCTAGTGTTGGAAGCCAGAAATTGGGACAACTAGTGAAATTTCCATACACAAACTGAAAGTAGGCTGTTGAATACTTCAATGCACATGAATTGAAACAGTACCACCAAGACAGCAAAGAAAAAGCTAACAATTTTCTACAGGTCGTAAACACAAGTTCATTTGCGCACTTGCAGCTTGATGCAAATTACAAGCAAGAACTTGAACAGAACCGCCAATATTTAATACCTATTATTGATACTGTATTGCTATGTGGAAGACATGGTTTAGCTTTGAAAGGTAAATATGAATCTGGACCAATGTTTGTTGGTAAAACTGATGAGGAGCCTATCAATAATGTTGGGAATTTTCGGGCAATTTTGCCCTACAGAGCAAAGGGTGATGTCAAGCTTTCCGCAAGCCTCAAGAGTACAGAGGAATGCTACGTATCTGAGTCCTCAAATTGAAAATGAAATCATCAATGCCTGTAATACTCATGTTCTTTATGCTTTGGTCAACAGGGTTAATGTTGCAAAGTGTTTCTCAATATTAGCTGATAAAACAACAGATATTTATGGCATTGAACAGTTTTTCACTGTGTCTTAGATATTTGGATGCCAATGTCAACTCTGTTGCAATAAGAGAAGATTTTTGCAATTTATACCTGCTTATGATGTGACAGGTAGAAACTTGGTTAATGTTATCATATTCCATCTGACATAATATGGTATTGACATGGTTTATCTGCGATAACAAGGGTACGACAGTGCTGCCTCTATGAATGGGAAATTCAATGGTGTCCAGAGACACATAACTGACAAATTTCCACTTGCACTCTATGTACGCTGCAGTGTCCATTCCCTAAACTCGGCAATTTCTGATGCTTGTAAAGAATTTCCTGTGCAAAATTGCATGGTAGAAATTTCTAGCATTGACAACTTTCTCAATACATCCAAACAAAGGCACGTTTTGGCTTTTTCGGTGGAGAATAAAACAACTGGGTCGAAAAAAACGTTTCAAAGGTCTCTGCTCAATCCGGTGGGTGGAGAGGCATGACTCAGTCATTGTCTTTCTAGAATTAATCCATGCAGTTACAGATGCCCTTGAGTCCATATCAGGTTGGAAAGACAGAGATTCTGCCGCGCAAACCAACCAATTGTTGTGTTCTATAAAAGAGCCAGAATTCATCATCACTCAACTTACCATTGATAAATTGTTTCCCCTTAGTTTACCTCTGTGCAACTTACTGCAGCAACAGAACATTGATTTAAGAGGAAGAAAAATAAAATTGAGAACGGCACGTGGATTAAACGACCAGGTTAAAGTGTCTGGAATTTAAGTACACTCGACTTCATTTTTAAAATATTGATCTCAAATGTTTTATTAAACTCTTTGAATAATGGATAATGAACGGTATCTTTAAAACCATACCCATATCTGAAATAGCGGGGCATCTTCAGAAACATCACATCTCTTCAATCCTAAGATGCACAACAAGCTGCTAGACTACGTCCTGTCCAGAGGGAAAGAAGAACAGATAATAATAATGTATTGTTATACATAAATATAATCGCTAAAGGAACCCGGAATAGGTTTCCTAAAAAACAATTAGAGTAAATTTTAACAAATATTCCCTTCACTTACTTATTTTGACTTATATCAGCGACGGTAAGTTCAAGCAATAATATAATATACGGTAAGTAGGACACAATCTTCATTTGAATTTGAATTTTCATTTGCCTCGAATGAGCCACCTGATATCTACGACAGTTTACACAAAACTTTAACGAAAACAAAAAGTAATTTGTACTTTCTCTCTTCTTCTCTCTTACATACTGTGTTTCGATCCGAATAAAAATCAACTGATATATATATATATATGTGTGTGTGTACTACTGTGCAGGAAACAATAGAAACGTAGGTTGTGTTTATTTAATATAACAAAAAAAAACGTGTTTATTCATGTCCTATCGTTTCCGAATGGTTTAGTTTTACTTATAACCGCGTAAAATCCTTGTTATAGAATTAATTGACAATTTCTGAAAACATTCAATTACTAATATTTCAATATTTATAATAAACGTAAACTATTTAGTGATGTCAAACTCTGATTGGCGCGGGTTCCAAAAAAAACATTACTTATACAACATCGTCATTCGTCCACTGAAGTTATTACATTGTATTAAATCCTTATTCGTGTGCTTCCTCATAGTGAACGAAAAGATTGTGTGTTTGTGTCAAAAAAATGCATTCTGAGATAATTATTTATAAATTTGAATGCGACACTTTTATTCAATTACCTGTTTTCAAACAAAAACTTTCTTTAACCCAGAGTTCACATTATAAAAAACACAAAACCTCTAGTCAGTTTACAGCTCAAAACTAAATTTTTAATAATAACTTTGATCCAATAGCTGCGTCCACTCATTGCTGAAAAAATATTTCTCTTCGTAACAATACAGTGGCTTAATTATAATTTAAGTGAATGTAAACTGTAAGAAAAAAAACCGCTACTTCTCAAAAAATTAAATCTCAAATGACATTCTTGTCCCATATATTTCGTTAGTGATAAATTCTCGACCATCAGATATTTCTCTCACGATTCTTACTGATGAAGAATATTTGTGTAGCTACTTCTTCAACGATTTAAGCAAAAAATACATCACGTTACGATGAAAACAGCCTTCTTTCTCTCCAGTTTTCTTCGTGGTAGCAGAAAACCTAAACTGCAGAACGTTTTGGTCAGTAACTAATCACACCATGAGGAAATCCAATCCAAAGAAGCGCCCTCGTCTACAAAGCGAAGGGCTGGACAAGAAAAGACACATTTTTTTACCAAAATTACAATCATGATGAAACTCATCGTGTTTTTTACAACTGTAAGTAAAATATTAAACAATGTTTTAAAGTTTACAGACCCGGCATGGCCAGATGGTTAAGGCTCTCGTCAAGTCACCTGAGAGACTTGGATTTTTATTCACGTAACACCAAACATGTATATCCTTTAAACGTTCTGGAGCATTATAAAGTGTCGGTCAATTCTACTATTATATTTGTCTCTATACTCATAGTGATGTATGACATAAATCGCTTAAGTATTTAATCAAACAGAAATTGAAAGATATTTCAAGGATATGAAACAAAACTGAATTTTGTCATATACTTCTAATCAAAGCAAATAACTTTCAAACATCACAAAAAAAAGCTTATCCAGTAAGTAACATTTCGAGTTTAATATACTGTTCAAACTAAATATTTTCAAAATCATAAAAGAAAAAGCAAGGTAAAATTGTTAGTATTCGTTTCTTCAACAGTTGGACACCACCTCTATCAGCAACGTTTTCGGCCTTAATGCTAACAATATCTCACGAGATTCAACCACCTTGGAAGGTTTTTAACTAGTCTTAGACCCGTATACTAAGCTAACAATGGAATATAGCATGTAAATAAAAATATAATGATAAATATATATGAAACAATACTGTTAATTAAACTAACAATAAAGAACCTGTCTGCTTATAAACGCTCTCTCAGATTTTCATGCTGTGACCAAGAAACCACACGTACGGTCTGAAAAGAACTGTTTTAACTAAGAAAAGCAGAATGTGAGAATAGGTTCAAGGTCTAGATGAACATTATAAATTCTTAGGCTGTCTAATCTGGTGTTAGAAACACAGATCTCTCAAATAACGTTAGCATCAATCATACATTTGTATAATCTTCTCGTGGACAAAAGACACTTTCACGCCCAATTTCGTGAATATCCATAAACAGGGCAAAATAGTGGTTAAAAAAACCCGCAAACGCTGTTGTAAAATCGTATTGGTTGAAAATACGTGATTGAATAAAAGTGTCACATATTAGCATCAAGCAAGATATATTCAGCTAACAGAAGTGTGTGTATGAGATATACGTGTGTGTATTCATTTAATGGTTAATGAAAGAGATGTAGGTATAATGTTTCCGTACAATTAAATTTAAAACCGTGCAATTTTGACAGTGTTTACAAACACCAATTTATTATTAAATGAACGAGCTGTGTTTCTAATACAGTTTAGAAATCCTAAAGTTTTATAATGTTCATCTAGACCCTAAACCTAAGCTCACATTCTGCTTTTATTAGATAAAACAGTTACCATTCAAACAATGAAATGTTATAAGATTGAATGTTTCAATAAGAAAGAAAGAGATAAAACTCATCGGTTAAGTTGAACATCAAAATACATTATTGTTAATTTAGTACATTATTAACGTTGACATACGTTTCTATTTCAGAAAGTTTTTCTCATCTTATTTTGTTTTGGTTGGTCGTACCTGTAAAACTAAACAATATTTATTTATTCTTGGGTATTAGATGAAAGCTCAACACGTGTATTCAACAGCTATATTTTTGTTCTTTTGAATTACTTTTATTTCAAGTAAAGTGCAATTCGTGATTCTCAACAATACGAGTGTGCAAAATGTTCTTTCTGAATTTTCTTCGTTCTTATCAGATTTCGAAACCTAAACGAAAAGAAACAAAGAAATTAATTAGCTTGCAGTCTAGATATCATTTAGTAATTATATAATTATTTCATTTACCTCAAGTTATTGTTCCGATGATAGAATACAGCCGTGTTGACTTATCATGCACATTTTACACCACAAATTAAGAAACCAATGACCGTTATTGTTGTTTAATTTGATAATAAATATTTCATACATTTAAAGATCAAAAGTAGTTATTTGTTGTCGATTTTTGTTTTGGTTTGTTGTGAGAGACAAAACTAATAATGGGCTTTCTTTGATGTGAGTACGAATGGTATCGTAACATAATTTTTAATATTATAACCTTTAAGATTTACCTCTCCGACACGGAGAGGCGTTCATGTTTTGCTTGTTTTTTATTTAGAATTAAAAAACTGAACATGTGCTCATCTTACCACGGGTATCGAAACCGGGTGTTAAGTAGCGTAAATACACAGATATACCATTATGCCACATGGAGGGGGTTGTGGTTTGCCTGCAACGGTTTTCGATTGGTGTTTTTTTCTTTCTTTTCCATCAGTTGCTATTTTAATACTCATGAAAATATTAAAGGTTAATAAGTTCTAGTAGCATAGAATAACATTGTAATTAAAAGCTACATCAAAATTATAATGACATCAGTAAAATTTGTACGGACAAGTGAGATATATTGTAAGAAAAAACAAAGTGACAAAAAGAGAGAAAAAATGGCTAACTACATAGAAAACAAGCAATGAAATCCTAATGCTTCCAAAAGGTGAATAGCCTTCTTTCTCTTCGAGGAAGACAGGCACATAGTTATTTTAAAGCAATATATATGAGTAAGTGAGATAATTTAAAATGAAACATACTAGATCCTTATTTGTTTCTTAAGTTTGTTTGGAATATTCCAATAAAGCTATTCGGGGATACCTGCGCTAGTCGTTTCTAATGTCGAACTCATAACCTAAAGGGAGAGCAGATAGTGAACAGCACAACGCCATCTGTTTGGCTATTCTAATCGGATATGGGATTTGACTGTAACACTTATAACGCATCGACAGCCCCAAAGTGCTCAGCGAGATATTTTAATGTTGAAGTAAATTATAGATATGTATAAAAGTAATATTCAAACAATTAGTTTTGATTTATTCAGTGAGACATAAACTAAACATATTGACACATGTTATATAAATCTCATCGAGGGATTTATTATTAATTTACAGATTGCGTAAACTGAGTCGTATAAACCATTCAGTTCTTATCTTCAGAAATTAACATAATAGCAATTTATAAAATTGTGTGTTGTTTAATTACTTATTTGTAATTTTTTGAGCTTTGTTTTGTATATTTTGATATACATTTACATGAAAACACAGCGCTATCTGAAAGACTGAATACAACATTACCGTTTGTAATATCTGCCCAGTTTTACATGGTGAACGAATATTTTTCAGGCTTGATTTAAGACATTAAGACAGTTCAAGTAGTTCTGATGATTTATTCATGTTTAAAGGAAATTTTAACACAAAATGTTTTATAACGATCTGTTCAGTAAAATGCAATCTCTGTGAAAGAACATTGGGAGCTGAAACTTTACTAGCAAATACGAAGTTATGTTACAACTAGTACCACTAAAGATAAAGTTGTTACAACCAGACGAGTAAAACAAAAATAAATATCTTAGATATATTTTAATTTACTACAACATCGAGTTAGTGTGGAAATAACTAAAAAGATAAAAGAAAAGTTAGCATATGTGGCGCATGAACAGAACAGTTGACTGAAACGAACAATTTTCAATAAGAACAAATCAGGAAACCAGAGATGATCCAAACAGTCAAGGTAGTTTGAAAGTTACTTTAAGGGCTGTGACCGTGTTGTTAGCGTTCCGACTCTTTGTCTTCGACGGCTTACAGTTCTCACCATTTTAATGCAGCAATATGAAAAGTCGTTCTCTACAGTTGTTGGTGCATTATAAGAGTAGCTGTCAAACTGCACTATTTAATTAGAGTTGTTCATAAGCCAGCTGTGAGCAAGTTTGACTGATCTATAAACTTAAAATTAGGTTTAACTTGTGCAGCTTTGTAGGAATGTTCGAAGCACGTAAACAAGGAAAACTTTCACTGAAAATTAACGAGTTTTTAAATGATGCTCGTATTTTGAGACATTGTGTTTGTTTTACAAATCTTTTATATCGTTTGGCTTCTCTATAGCATCTGATTACAATTTGTTTTCTCTTACAAATAACAGTAATAAAAATTCAGTGTTGGAGATAAGATGTCGAATACTTCTTTAGTTATAAATATTTTGTTTTGATGCTTTCTTCCTTCAAAGTACCCTTACTTTATACTATCTAATATCCGTACCTTTTCGCTTAAAGCTCGGCTTGGCCAGGTGGTTTGGGCGCTCGACCAGTTGAGAGCCGTTGGTTCCTATCCCCTTCACACCAAACATGCTCCTTCTTTAAGCTATGGGACATTATAATGTGACGGTCAATACCACTAGTCGTTGATAAAAGAGTAACCGAAGAGTTGGCGGCGAATGGTGATGACCAGCTGCTTCCCATCCAGTCTTACACGAGAAAATTAGGGACGGCGGCCGGAGATTGCGCTCGTGTAACTTGGTGCAAAATAAAAAAAAAGATCTTTAAATTGGTACACATGTGTAAAAGTAAGTGTACAATTGTAATCTTTCTAAGTATACGTATAAAAAAGAAAAATGTCATCCGTTTCTTTGTTTATTATTTTCGGACATAAAAAGTGGTCTCCTTTTTATAAAACCGGCCTGATATTGCCAGGGGGATAAAGCACTCGACACATAAGGTGAGAGTCGCGTGTTCGAATCTCTATCACACCAAAGATGCTCGCCCTTCTAGCCGAGGGACATTATAATGTACCTCGAGAATAAGAAAAATAGAGTTCTTCGTAACAGGAAACGGAGGCGAAACGGAAAAATAATACCCGTATTGCAAGACTACATTACCGCAAGATATAAACTACGCGAAGTTGAAGGTTTCACATCCCGTAATAGAATATTATTCCAATATCATCCAAGCAAGAAGTTTATTATAATATGAATATTTACAACTGTGACTTAGGTTTCTTCAGTGTATTATCTGTCATTTTCGGTTATTTTTTGTTAATTGGAACTTTAGGAAATGAAATATGATATCAGAGAAATTTCAACATTTACAATGAGAAATATTTGTATGCATGATCATACACAGATATGAGGATATATTTTGTCTATTGTATACTGAGGAACATCACAATTTACATGGGCTAGTGTATATAATAAGTTATGTAATATGTGATGAAATAAAAAGTTGCGTGAGAGTTATAACCCGACTCAGTTCACTGAAAGTTTCTGTTTTGTGCCTTCATCAGGTTGAAGCACATGATTAATTTTTATAAGTCGTTAGTGTTGTGCTGATACCAAACACTACAATAATTATATTTTAAATACTCATGGGAAAGGTTGGATATAGAGTGTTAATTTTCTAATGTTGCTGTTCAATAGCAAAACTGTTATCAAAATAGATAATTGTGTTTTAAAACGTAATATATGTTACAAGCTTTTGATGGATTTTGCTTGGAGTTTTTGTTATATGTTAGAACGAGGTCTAAAATTGTTAATAATTGTTTCGAATATCATAAGATACAACCCAATGACTGCGAATTTCAAACGGTTTAGAGTGATAAGAATGTACACCAAGCAAAAATTATTTGAAAGCTATAGCTTTTGTTGACGTCTTTAACACACTTCACAGTGGCACAGCGGTATGTTTGTGGACTCACACTGCTAAAATCTTGGTTTCGATACCCGTGATAGGCAGAGCACCGATCGAGGATTGTGAAGTTTTGTGCTTAACCCTACACAAGTAAGCTAGTTAACTACAAACTTTATTAACTTTCACATGAAGGTTTTCGTTGATTTCGATGTATGGCGAAAATTTTGAAATCATGTTTTTTGTTTACGTATTTCGCGCAAGGCTATATGAGAGATATATGCGTTAGCCGTCCATAATTTTGGAATATAAAACAAGAATAAAGGCAGCTAGTCATCACCACCAACCGACGACACTTGAGCTACTCTTTTACCAACTAATAGTGGGATTGACCATAACTTTATATTGCTCAAAGCAGCTGAAAGGGCGCACACGTTTGTTGTGACGGGAATTAAAACCCACAACCCTCAGATTACGCGTGGAGCGCCTTAATCACCTGGCAATGCCGGGCCTGTAAACTTTGAAACGTTGTTTATTATCTCGCTAACAATAGTCAAAAACACGTTTAGTTACAACACGATTGTAATTTTGGATCAAAAAAGGTATATTTTGTAATAGAGTCCTTTCCTTTGTAGTCGATTTTGTTTGTTTGTTTTTTAATTTCGCCCAAAGCTGCTCGAGGGCTATCTGTGGTAGTCGTCCCTAATTTGACAGTGTAAGACTAGAGGGAAGAGAGCAAATCATCACCACCCACCGCCAACTCTTGAGCTACTCTTTTACCAAAGAATAATAGGACTGACTATCACTTTATAAAGTCCCCACGGCTATTTTAAAAGTCTCCAGTAGCTCAGTGGATAACCACTATACAATGATCACTCTAAGAAATAGGCTAACCAACCAACTTCTCAAAGAAAAAAAAAACAGTTGTTTACATCTGAACCAGTAATTTAGTGAGATTTTTAACGAGTTTTTGTTGTTAAAAAACAATTTCCCTCTATCTTTTATGGTACACCTCAGATCTGATTCACTATTTCCCACAATAGAACAGCGGTATGTTCGAAAACGTACAACGTTAGAAATCGGGTTTTGATACCAGTTGTGGGTACGACACAACCCATTATGTAGGTTTGTGTTTGCTAAAACCAACAAAAAATTTACTGTTTCTCCACACATACTTATCCACGCTAAATGAATTGAATGTCATTCTTTAAACGAACGTAATCGCAATATTCTAAGCGTGATTTTGAGTATGATAAGAAACTAGAAAAGCATGTTTCTTTATTTGCAAAAGTTTTGCTTAGAGCCCTAATGCATTCTATGATTCACAGTGTTTTCAGCTGTGGAGTGCAGTTTCGACTTTTCTGGGCTCGACTGCATGGCTTGAGTCACGGAAAGAATTTTAAACATAATCTATAATATAACACACGCGACAATAATGTAAAAGAACTTATAAAGTAATATAACAAATTACTGGGCTAGCTGTTAATTTTTTAGAATTTTTTTACAGAAAGAAATTATTTTGATGGTTTATTTACAGTTTTTTATTCTTCTTTCTTAATGTTGTTGCTAACTTGAGTTGAAAAATATCTAATAATCACAAGTTGCATGAACCACATTAGGGGTTTATAATAGAAATCACTACATTTGTTTTTTGTTATTTAATATTGTTCCGCCAGCCTGTGGCAAAACTGGCTGTAAGTATTGTAACAAAATCTGGACAGTATTACTAAACGCATCATTACAAATTGCGTGAGGTACTTTTTAACTTTACCTGATTACGTATCAGATTACACCTACAAAATAACGGTTGACACCCAGTCATTTTAATGTAAGCTTGACATTATCATGTAGTTAGGGCGCTTGACTCGCTATTTGAGGGTCACGGATTCGAATAACCGTTATACTAAACTTGCTCATCCTTTTAGCCCTGGAGGCGTTATATGCAAAGGTCAATCTCACTATTCGCTAGTGAAAGAGTAGCCCAACAGTTGGCGGTGGGTGATGATGATTAGCTGCATTTTCTCTAATCTCATACTGTTAAATTAGGGACGGCTACCACAGACAGCCCTCGTGTAGCTTTGCCCTAAATTCAAAACAAATATTTTTGATGTAGTCTGTACTTTATGTGGAGCCTTGTAATTTATTGCATGTATATAGCTGTTTCCAAGCCGTGGATGTAATTTAATGTTTATATGCCAGCACTGACATATGTAGCATAGTTATTATTAACTTACTGTTACAACTGTACTGATGTCGTGTATCATTTGTCTGTGTATTGTTCCTCCTATTTTTAACTTACTGTTACAACTGTACTGATGTCGTGTATCATTTGTCTTTGTATTGTTCCTCCTATTTTTAACTTACTGTTACAACTGTACTGATGTCGTGTATCATTTGTCTGTGTATTGTTCCTCCTATTTCGAATACGACACTGAAGATCACAGTTATTTTTTACCAATGCACGATTGATTTCGACTATATTATAGAAACGTCTAAGTTGTCTCCTACGACAGAATTTGCTAAACCGTACATAACACTTAGTTCGGTTTCGAACATCGGATCGGCAGTCAAGGTGGTGGTGTCGAATTGTTGTCAACATTACGTGACTGCAGATGGAGTAACCATGCTTGAAGAAGTAACAAGAATCGTGCAGGCATAAAATAACAGCGATTCTAAAGGAAAGTGAGACATTTTATATGTGTATATTTTATTTCAAAATATTTAGTTTCAGATAAATAGTATAATGTGACACGACCCAAACAAAGGAGGTAAATATTTATTAATTCAACTCGTAAATATTAATTAACACATTTTGAACCTTGTGTCACGTTAAAAGGACATCTGAACTGTGACCTGTCTGGCTGCGGCTATCGGAGAGTCGGATGAAGAAATATAACATGTGAAAGAAATATGAAAAATATATAACTTATTACAACACATTGTCTTATATTTACAATAAATATATATCTATAGTAGCAATGGATATTTTAAAATCAGATATATAACATTTGGTATGTGTATCACAATACAACACACTGATGGTGCATGATATATCAATATCTTTTGAAAATATGTATTTGTATCTGAAATTAAACACTTTTAAACATTCCCTCTAGTTTCTGTACTTTCATTAAAATAACTCTTCGGGTTTTTTTTAATTAAACAGTGTTTAATAATTATGTGTATAATGACATACAACTGTCTTGTAAGATAATATTGCATTATTAAAAATATGGACGACTTACTTTTCTAATACACTTAGTAAAACGAAAGAGTAATTTTAGTAAACCATCAGCAAAAAAACACCTTTTGTTGTGATTTCCCAATATGAATAAATCGAAAAAAATCTAAATAAATTGTATGTTTCATATATTTAAAACAATTTGATTGTATATACATTGAGGAATAAAGTGCTTTCTGTCTTCTAATTTCAGTAGGTTGGTATAAAGTTTTGAGTGGAGGACAAGTAGACGTTCCTATTGACACGTTGTACAACCTGAAACGTGGCACGTGATGACAATACTTTTGTTAACAGGAACACTAACGTAAACGAGCTTTCACTGCAGCAAAACCCACGAGTCCTTATCAGTGGCGACAGTTTTCCTTTTGTGGATTATTTGACCTTACAAGTACTTTAAACAGTAATGTTAATTAGGGAAACAAATGTCCATTACTGTACATTAGGAAGTTGTTCCGTTCTTACTCATCTATTAAAACACACTTAAAGAACTTTAATTACGTCATTTCTTTTTCATGTGTATAAAACATTGTAAAAATGTGCTGTCTGATACCGTAATGTTTAAATAATACGATGGAAAATTTACTGAGGCGCATAAGAAGTAAACCTGTGTAAATGATTCATTTGGAGTAACTGTGTAAAAATAATACTCTGATCACTACAGCACTATCTACTCTGGCCATCCTTAACACAGAGACAGACATCAGGGAAGGTAGTCAGTATCGCACACCGCCCACCTGTGAGCTACTCTAATCGATTATTGTGATTTGAATACCATTCTAATAACGGATCCACGGGCTCAAAGGTCAGAGCACAATTTTCTTTGGCGGTAACGGAACTAGAACCAAGGATCCTCGGATCTATAGTCCGGCATAACAAATTATTCCTAATAACGTATTTTACACCTGCTAAAAGATAAGAAGGTGTCCTCGTTACATTCATACACGTTCTAATTATAAAACATTCAATTAGGTCTAACCGTCTTATTATATTCTTCTATGATTGTAAATCAGCGCCTTCTCATTGTGTTTTATAAAACCTGGGTAGGAGCAAATTGAATTATTGGTGTCTTGAACAGTCGCACAAACCTGAAAACTGTTTCTAAAATATGGCTGAAAGAAGACGGAGGCTAGTGAACATTGGCCATCAAGTTTAAATCAGATAATGTGATTTAACCGCCCCTTCCACCCCGGTAGTGATCCCAAAATCTTATAACTCAAAAATATGGTTTATCGAAACACAGATAGCACATTATTTAGCTGCTTTGCTTAACAACAACCATACAAACAAAACTGTCACTTTTAAAAAGCATTCACGTCTCCAAAGTACGAAGCCCGATCTTGCTCAACGGGACAGAAACATTGGATCCTTTAATTTAAATTCCGATACTCAAACCACTCGGTCACTCACAGTCAGCAAAAGGAAAACGTCACTTCGAGAATGAATTGAAATTTTAACGTAGTTAATGGCCAGGAAGTTAAGGCACTCGACTCGTAATACGAGGGTCACCGGTTCGAATCCGCGTCACACCAAACATGGTCGTGAGAACGTTATAATGTGACGGTCAATCCCATTATTCGATGGTAAAAAAGTAGCCCAAGAGTTGGCGGTGGGTGTTAATGACTAACTGTCTTCCCTCTGGTCTTACATTGCTAAATTAGGGACGGCTGGCGCCCTCTTGTAGCTTTGCGCGAAATTCAAAACCAACCAGTCGTAGTTAGTATACTTAATATTGAATCATTAAATAAAATCTAAGCATCAAACTTTGAATAGTGAAGTAGATTAACCGAAGTTTCTTAGCTCTCCTTAATGTATTTGAATTTCATTTTTATTCTGTATGTAAAGTTGTTAACCTTGGATTCAACAAACCGGTTTTTCTTCCGGTAGTTTATAATTCATCACTTCTGACCCACGTTTATTGTAAAGGACTTGAGTATTCTGAAGTCAAAGGGTTTTACGTTTTTGTCCTTCCACTGTTTAGATCAAAACATTTTTCTTCACGCTGCCATAACAAAAGCTAAGCCTATTTTTGCTTTCTCTATTAAACACCACCAAAGTAATATAGCTGTAAGGTGGTTAGCCAAACTGTTATTTTAGTGTTAAATGCTACTTCATAAGTTCATGTGTTATATTAAACACCACAAAAGTAATACAGCTGTAAAGTGGTCGTTCAAGCTGTTATTTTAGAGTTAAATGCTACTTCACAAGGTTTTGTGTTATTTAATCAAGGTACTTCATAAAAATCAACCGATAATCATAACTTACTTTCACCACAGAGACCAATACAACCATCAACCAAGAATTCTAGTGGCTGGCTCACTCATGTTATTGTTCTCGATAGTTACATGTAATAGGACGATACAGTATGAATAATGTGAAGTCATTGGTGACTTTGAAATGTAATTTTATCAAAAACACTCCAGTTCCATTTACGGTCCTGTTAAGGCAACATATTACCAACTGAAAACTGAATTATAAACAACTTGGTAATTATTTCTGATAACAGCGACAAACTTGTATTTGTTTGTCGTATTGGCCTCTAAACATAACAAGGGTTGATAGCCAATTATAGATTAAAAAAACAACAACATCTATTTGTCTTTATTGACTTGTGGTCGTCATAGCCAGATGGTTAGGGCGCTCGACCTGTATGAAGGTCAAAGGTTCAAATCCTCGTCGCACTAAACATGCTCGCTCTATTTCTCATAGGGATGTTATAACGTTAAAGTCAATCCCACTATTCGTTGGTAAAAGAGTTGTCCAAGAGTTGGCGGTGGGTGGTGATGACTAGTTGCCTACCCTCTAGTCTTACACTGCTAAATTTGGGACGGCTAACGCAGGTTGCCCTCGTGTAGCTTTGCGCAAAATTCAAAAACAAAGAAACTTTACTGACTTCGCCCGTTATTACCAAGTTATATCGTTTGGCTAATTGTATTGCTTATGTTAAATTCTTATATCGCTCAGAAAGTTACGCTAATAGAAATACCCGACATCTAGAACTTAAAGTAAAGTAACAACAAATGAAAGTGATGTGAACAAAGAGGTGAACACCACGAAACCTCAAACTGTTGTTAACCAAAACCACCACACAATGATCAGCACACCAAACTCTTGTTAATCATAAATCGTAAAAATAAATAGCTGTTTGACAAATTTTCCGCTTTTCTAGCGACCACCCTGTATTTGTATGTATATAGAGAGAGACACATGGCATAACTATATATTTGTATGTATATATATATATATTAGAGAGAGAGATGGCATAACTATATATTTGTATATATTTTAGCATGGCGCCCTTTGTAGCCTCTCTGATTTTCTTCAATAGCAATTTTTTCACACAAACGGCGTCATTAGCTGTGTTTTGCAGTACAGTCGATTTATTTTTGGGATATATGGTGAGATTTATACTTTTGTATAAGAAGTAAGTTTATCAGTGATTAAACAACTTCTTATCAACTCAATGTGGCCTGAAATACAAGAACTGGACGCAAGAACAATGGAGGAAGGTGTTATTCAGTGACTAGACTCATTTCTTCGTACAGGGTCGAAGAAGTCTGCATGTTCGTAGATCTCCAGGTGAGAAACTTTGAAAATATCACATCAATCAGTTCGTAAAACATCCCTTGAAGAAGATGTTTTGGGGCTTTTTCCGTTACTATTGCGTCGGAGACTTACATGTCGTAGAAGAAATGAGGCGAGGACCACAGTACATCGATGTTTTGCAGAGAAGAGTCATTCCAGAACTGAAAAAGAGATTTCCAGATGGATCTGGCATTTTTCAGCAAAATCTGGCTCCATGCCACACATCGAAACTCGTGAAGAATTTTATGACTACAACGCGAATAAAGGTGCTGGACTGGCCTGGAAACTCTCCGGACTTAAATGCTATTTAAAATCTTTGAGTGATTTGTAAAGAAAGACTTCGGGGAAAAGACTGAACTACGAAAGATAAACTAATTGAGGTGTGGTACCGCGATCCAAAAATTAGTAAAGATTGCAGTCAACTCGTGGACTCAATGACAAACCGGATTAATGATCTTCTGAAAAATAAAGGCTGTAATATCACGTAAAAATTTGTGAGCAATTTTTCGATTCTCAGAAATAAAACGCAAAAAATTGAAAAATCGTAATTTTGTGTCTTGTTTCAATTAATTTGCACAAGGGTGTAATTGCCAAAGTCAAAACTTTAATGCGAAGTCTGCTGGCCTTGTAGGAAGTAATAAAACCATTGGAGAAGTTACACTCTGTTTGACCTTTGGTTACGAATCCAGTAAGTTTATCAGAAAATTTAGATAACGTATAAAAAATATTGGAGGGCTAGAAACTGGTTTCACAGAGACGTGAGAAAAAAATTCTATGGAGATTAGGTTTGATTATTTTTAAGCACAAGACTACGCAATGAGATATCTACGATATGCCTAACATAGGTATCAAAATCCGACTTTTCTAGTATGGAAATTCTGCAAAATTACCGTTAAACCACTGGAAAGCGTTCTGAAGAGAAAAGTGAAGATATACAAGGGTGCAATAAGTTATCGATAGTTAGGCTTAGGAAGAGGCAGGTGGTCATAGAAACAAATGTTAACTCTGGAAACAAATGTGATTTCACACTTTAAAGTTTCTTGTCCATTGTCAGATAAAGTTATTTCAATCACATATTAGAAGTATGTACTAGTAAAGCTATAATTTTAAAAAGCCATACTTCATACATGTAAGCTTAATTATGAATGAATGTATTTTGAAATGCCAATGTCTTCTGAAAGTAAGCTCATAAGATTTTCTAGTTATCATTACATTACCTTAAACTACTGTTTTAACAGGTTTTCTTTTATTTTTACATTCCAATTACGATTTTCCTTGTTTTATAAATTCACGCATTTACGTGAATAACAGAAGCGTAATGCTTCATTTTTTTTTTGTAAAATTATAACGATAAGAATGTAAGCACCAACATTTTTTGTTGTTAGAATTACAGTTTCGTTCCCTTAGAGTTGCCCCCCAGTGGCTCAGCGGTATGTCTGCGGACTTACACGCTATAATCCGGGTTTCGATACCCGTGGTGGGCAGAGCACAGATAGCCCATTGTGTAGCTCTGTGCTTAATTCTAAACAACAACAACAACCCTTAGAGTTAATGGACAGAAAAGAGTCGTTAGGTTAGAAACGCGAAAGTTCGATCACATTTGGAAGAAGCCATTAGTGGCAAATGGTGTTGGCTTGAGAGAAGTGATACATGGTCAGTCGAAGTATAAAGTAATGTGGAACAAAGGATTGTGCATTTCATTCAATAATGAAGTCTGTTCTGTATAACTGAAGAACAAAGTTGCTTTATGAAACTTCATATTATGTAAAATTAGAATTCAGTAAGTTTTATTGTCAATATTAGTTGGCTTGTATAAGTTTTATAGTTGCAATAAATACTAGAACGAATTATTTTGGGGGTTATCAAATTACAGTTTTGCCATTAAAATAGTTTTTGCTTTGAGAAACACTGTAGACCAGTGGCTCCTGTGATTTCTCAGATGATGGCCATGTAAGACAGGCTGAAAATGTGTTTCTTCATGAATACATTAGTCCTTAAATAGAGTTTCGTTTAGTATGCAATGTTTAATAATACAGTTCACGAATCAAGTTTTAGATGACCCACGCGGTTCCAGTATTGTAGGTCATTGTGGTGCCTGAAGAAAATTTTGAGATAAATATTTATTCCTTACATAGTAATGAATAAAAGATAACTATTTTAAAGAGAGTTTTAAGGCTTTGGTAACAGTCATTAAAGTGCTTCACTTACAAGTAGCAATAATAACCAGAAATCTTAACTATAGTTATGAAAGTAACCTTGCATCATAAATGGTAAAGGTACTTAGTATATTTGTGATAGTTTCAAGTGTTAACGTACTTTGTCACATGTTTAGTCTAATTCAAGATATTTTAAAAGTTCTGCTCAACACCACATATATGAGGATAAATAAAACCTCAAGGTAATCTCACATAAATGAATTAAATATCCTGTTATTTAAAAACGTCCATGTTTATTACAATAATAGGAAATTAAATCTCTAATAAAAAATTGATACTCCAGTGTTTCGCTAACGTGTTTTGAAAGTCAAAGTAATGAAATCAAAAAGATGTACTTCACGTTTGGAACTCTAGATAATTTACAGTTTGTATGTACTTCACGATTGGAACTCTAGATAATTTACAGTTTGTATGTACTTCACGATTGGAACTCTAGATAATTTACAGTTTGTATGTACTTCACGATTGGAATTCTAGATAATTTACAGTTTGTATGTACTTCACATTTCGAACTCTAGGTAACTTACAGTTTGTATGTACTTCACGTTTCGAACTCTAGATAATTTACAGTTATTCATAGTTAAATATGTTGCAGTTTTGTTTTAGTTTCAGTTTTATGAAAGTGTATAATTTTTTTTTTCATTTTTCCATGGAGAATAATAACATTTTTATTGTTTTCTCAACTTCTCGCTGTCACCACTATTGAGGATTTTGTAGACACAACTACTGTCCTCAAGAAAGACAACAATGAATTGGAGATTAGTGCCACAAGGAAATGACACCTATTTGGTAAGATATTAAAAACTGATGACCAATTCTTAGGTTGGGTTAAGTTTGTAAGTCTACTGTAAGTGACGTCACCAAATGTCTACAATAACGAGACATTTATAACTGTAGTAGTCTGCTTCAGAAGAACAATCTATAAAATAACATTGTTTACTTACTTTAAGCTTAGAGATTCACAACGGTCTATCCTCATTGTATTTCAACAAGAGTGAACTCTAAAATTTAGCATTCTTAAGCCCTTATATTTACCGTTCGGCTGTCGGGAGTATTATATTTATTAACGAAATTTAAATTAGTCTGAGATTTCCCCTGGAAACTACATTCCTAACTCTTTAAGAAACTCACAATGATTGAAACTTAATAAATTTGAACCAAATTAGGGTATTTCTTTAGATATCAGTAACAATACTTGTCACTTCTGTATATTTAAGAGTAAAATATTTCGCTTGAAACTTTATGAAACACAATTTGCGAACTACATTTTGTCTCGTATTTTCATGAAAGGTTACAAAAAGGGTCACCTACGTATAGCACTCTTTAATTTTTGACCTGATAAACACGAGAGAAAGCGGCACTCGCCACCAAATCTTAAGCTACTGTAATTTTCTTGGAGAAAATACTTGGATTGGACCGTCACTTGTATAGTGCACTCATGGGAGTAAAGTGTGAACATGTTTGTTTTTACGGCGAATCATGAACCATCAGGTTTACAGTCCGTATAATCTAACTACTTGGTTACACTCAGCCTCAAACCCCAGATTTTTAAACAATACATAAACTTCGTAAAAATTAGAAAGTCTCTGTATACCAGTAAAGAACTCCACTAAACTAGCACTATCCTTCAGAAATTTAAGGAAATATCTGTATACCAGGAAAGAACTCCAATAAACTAGTACTATCCTTTAGAGATTTAAAGAAATATCTGTATACCAGTAAAGAACTCCACTAAACTAGTACTATCCTTTAGAGATTTAAAGAAATATCTGTATACCAGTAAAGAACTCCACTAAACTCGTACTATCCTTTAGAGATTTGAGGAAATATCTGTATACGAGTAAAGAACTCCACTATAACTAGTACTATCCTGTAGTGATTTAATACTCACGAGAATACTTAATTGAATTTAAACAGAACCATTCTGCTGGAAGAGGGTCTAACATTTCAAATATTGTCTCAAATGTAATCAACCCTCGTGCTTGTGAGACAATTAAAAGTAATACTTTTTACTCGGATATTGAAAAGTCGTCAATACTGAAACCTTACGATGTTAGCGCCAGGAAGCGCGTGACGTTAGTAGGAGTTTGTTGATAAAAACCGTGGCTTCTGGTTGTGTTCATTAATTACCACATCAATAGCTGTTTCGAAACAGCAACAAGTCGCTGGTAAAAGTTTTTTTATTGGCTGTACCTCATATTGAAAGTAAGAATACCCCATTTGACAATACGACTAAATAAAACTTCTCAACACAACTTCTTGTCGTGTCTACACTTATGAGATGGTTAAATAAAGCTTACAAGTGAACCATCAACAATATTTTTGTACTTTCACTCGAGAACTCTATTGATGCAGAAATCCTACAGGAAAACCTACGTCTTGTGGGTTAGTAAAGGTCGCCACGTGACGTAAAGTTAAGGAAAGTTTGCAGATAGAAACTGCTTCATCATTAAATATCACACAGTATTCACTGTATTTAACCTCCATTTTATTTGACTATTTCAATTGTGCTTCATTTCCGTTTCCTCCACTTATAATTATATGTTCAAATTGTTAATTCTTATGTATATACTTCTGTTGTAATTACAAATATTGTTTGTTTGTTTTCTATCCCAGGTTACTTATGATGAAATTGTTAGAATTCCCAAACATTTAATAAATGTTTCCTCTTTTCACACTTGTGCTTTGTTTTATCATTAAGTTATGTTTTATTGTGAGGATTCCCAAACATTTAATAAATGTTTCCTGTTATCACGTTTGAATTTTGTTTTATCATTAAGTTATGTTTTATTGTAAGGATTCCCAAACATTTAATAAATGTTTCCTGTTATCACGTTTGAATTTTGTTTTAACATTAAGTTATGTTTTATTGTGAGGATTCCCAAACATTTAATAAATGTTTCCTGTTATCACGTTTGAATTTTGTTTTATCATTAAGTTATGTTTTATTGTGAGGATTCCCAAACATTTAATAAATGTTTCCTGTTATCACGTTTGAATTTTGTTTTATCATAAAGTTATGTTTCATTGTGAGAATTCCCAAACATTTAATAAATGTTTCCTGTTATCACGTTTGAATTTTGTTTTATCATTAAGTTATGTTTTATTGTGAGGATTCCCAAACATTTAATAAATGTTTCCTGTTATCACGTTTGAATTTTGTTTTATCATTAAGTTATGTTTTATTGTGAGGATTCCCAAACATTTAATAAATGTTTCCTGTTATCACGTTTGAATTTTGTTTTATCATAAAGTTATGTTTTATTGTGAGGATTCCCAAACATTTAATAAATGGTTCCTGTTATCACGTTTGAATTTTGTATTATCATTAAGTTATGTTTTATTGTTAGGATTCCCAAACATATAATAAATGTTTCATTTTATCACGTTTGTGCTTTGTATTATCATTAAGTTATGTTTTATTCTGAGAATTTTCAAACATTAAATACATGTTTCCTGTTTTGACGTTTATGCTTTGTCTTATCATAATGTTTTATTGTGAGGATTCCCAAACATTTAATAAATGTTTTGTATTATCACGTTTGTATTTTGTTTTATCATTAACAGTGAAGGTTTATAAATATCAAATCGGAGTTTGATGGACACACCACAGTTTGTCGATAGAGTTATCAACAAGAGACAAACAAAGGGACCACTTTTATTTTTCTAAAATTTTCATTCAATTATTAATACACTCGTAGTGAAGCACGGTTTACATAAACTCCTTTATTTAAAAACAATGAACAATGAATGACAGAAATCGAATGAATTAAAGACACTTCTACTTTTAATCCTAGCATTAATATGGAAAATGAATTTTGTTCTTTTCAAAGGAAAATCAATTTTGTTCTTCAAAACAATCAAGTGAATTATAAATATACTCGCAGTGAAGCATGGTTGACATAAAACTCCTTTGTTTGAAACCAATGAACAGTGAATAATAGAAAACGTATGAATTAAAGACACTTCTAATTTTAATCCTAACATTAATATATCAAAAAAAAAATGAATTTTGTTCTTCAAAAGAATCAAGTGAATTTTTGTTTACGTTTGGAGTTCTATTTTTGGTGTTCGTGTTCGAAATGCCATTGACGTGCAGTAAAGTGCAGCACCATGCGGACGATCATTTCCACTGTATCGATGGCACGAGCGAGACAACAAGAAAAAAAGGACCAACGGGGAACTGAAACTAAAATAGATTTACACTAATTATACGATTGTCTCTCAGTTTTAAACTTCGCAAAACATAAAGTTACAAGAACTTTGTGAAACATTTCATTAAGGAAAGAGGTGAACGGTGATTAGTCAGAATTAAAATTAAAATAAAGAGTTTCAAGACGCCTACCTTTGTTGGTGATTAGAGTTTCAAGACGCTGACCTTTGTTGGTGATTAGAGTTTCAAGACGCTGACCTTTGTTTGTTATTAGAGTTTCAAGACGTTGACCTTTATTGGTGATTAGAGTTTCAAGACGCTGACCTTTGTTGGTTATTAGAGTTTCAAAACGTTGACCTGTGTTGGTGCTTAGAGTTTCAAGACGCTGACCTTTGTTGATGCTTAGAGATTCAAGACGCATACCTTTGTTAGTTATTAGAGTTTCAAGATGCTGACCTTTGTTGGTGATTAGAGTTTCAAGACGCTGACCTATGTTAGTGATTAGAGTTTCAAGACGTTGACCTTTGTTAGTGATTTGATTTTCAAGACGCTGACCTTTGTTGGTGATAAGAGTTTGAAGACGCTCACCTTTATTGGTGATTAGAGTTTGAAGACGCTCACCTTTGTTAGTAATTAGAGTTTGAAGACGCTGACCCTTGTTAGTGATTAGAGTTTCAAGACGCTGACCTTTGTTGGTGATTAGAATTTCAAGACGCTGTCCATTGTTGGTGACTAAAGTTTCAAGACGCTGACCTTTGTTGGTGATAAGAGTTTCAAGACGCTGACCTTTGTTCTTGCTTAAAGTTTCAAAACGCTGACCATTGTTGATGATTAGAGTTTCAACACGCTGACCTTTGTTGGTGATTAGAGTTTCAGGACGCTCACCTTTAATAGTGATTAGAGTTTCAAGAAGCTGATCTTTGCTGGTGATTAGATTTTCAAGACGCTGACCTTTGTTCATGCTTAAAGTTTCAAGACGCTGATTTTTGTTCATGCTTAGAGTTTCAAATTGCTGACCTTTGTTAGTGATTAGAGTTTCAAGACGCTGACCTTTGTTCATGCTTAAAGTTTCAAGACGCTGACCTTTGTTAGTGATTAGAGTTTCAAGACGCTGACCTTTGTTGGTGATTAGAGTTTCAAGACGCTGACTTTTGTTAGTGATTAGAGTTTCAAGACGCTGATCTTTGCTGGTGATTAGATTTTCAAGACGCTGACCTTTGTTGGTGATTAGAGTTTCAAGACGCTCACAATTGTTGGTGATTAGAGTTTCAAAACGCTGACCATTGTTGGTGATTAGAGTTTCAACACGCTGACCTTTGTTGGTGATTAGAGTTTCAAGACGCTCACCTTTGTTGGTGCTTAGAGTTTTAAAACGCTCACCTTTGTTTGTGATTAGAGTTTGAAGACGCTCACCTTTATTGGTGATTAGAATATGAAGACGTTCACCTTTGTTGTTGATAAGAATTTCAAGACGCTGACCTTTGTTGGTGATTAGAGTTTGAAGACGCTCACCTTTGTTGGTGATTAGAGTTTCAAGACCCTCATCTTTGATGGTGCTTAGAGTTTCAAGATCCTCACCTTTGATGTTGCTTAGAGTTTCAAGACGCTGACTTTTGTCGGTGCTTAGAGTTTCAAGACGCTGACTTTCGGTGGTGATTAGAGTTTCAAGACTCTGACTACAGTTGGTGTTGAGAGTTTCAAGACGCTGACTTTTGTTGGTGATTAAAGTTTCAAGACTCTTACTTTTGTTGGTGCTTAGAGTTTCCAGACGCTGACCTTTGTTGATGCTTAGAGTTTCAAGATGATCACCTTTCTCAGTGATTAGATTTTCAAGATCCTCACCTTTGATGGTGCTTAGAGTTTCAAGACGCTGACTTTTGTTGGTGCCTAGAGTTTCAAGACGCTGATTTTTGTTGGTGCTTAGAGTTTCAAGACGCTGATTTTTGTTGGTGCTAAGAATTTCAAGACGCTGAATTTTGTTGGTGCTTAGAGTTTCAAGACGCTGACCTATGTTGGTGCTTAGAGTTTCAAGACGCTGACTTTTGTTGGTGCTTAGAGTTTCAAGACGCTGACTTTTGTTGGTGCTTAGAGTTTCAAGACGCTGACTTTTTATGGTGATAAGAGTTTCAAGATGCTGACTTTTGTTAATGCTTAGAGTTTGAAGACGCTGACCTATGTTGGTGCTTAGAGTTTCAAGACGCTGACTTTTGTTGGTGCTTAGAGTTTCAAGACGCTGACTTTTTATGGTGATAAGAGTTTCAAGATGCTGACTTTTGTTAATGCTTAGAGTTTCAAGACGCTGACTTTTCTTGGTGCTTAGAGTTTCAAGACGCTGACTTTTCTTGGTGCTTAGAGTTTCAAGACGCTGACTTTTGATCATGCTTAGAGTTTCAAAACGCTGACCTTTGCTGATGATTAGGGTTTCAAGACGCTGACTTTAGTTGGTGCTTAGAGTTTTAAGACGCTGATATTTGTTCATGCTTAGAGTTTCAAGACGCTGACTTGATCAGAATTTCAAGACGCTGACCTTTGTCGCTAATTTGAGTTTCAAGACGCTGACGTTTGTCGGTGATTTGAGTTTCAAGACCCTGTCTTTTGTAGATACTTAACGTTCCTAGCCAATATCAGAAAAATAACATAATTAGAATGCATTAGTTGGGAACCATTGCAGTTAACGACATTTTTGGCCGTAATTCCAATAATATCAATTCGCTTTGGGTAAAACCTAGTGGTTAGCTTACCTGGATTAGAATAGCGACGATTTCAGTTCGAGTTCCATTGCTGAGAAAAACAACAAAGCCCAGTGTAGAAGGTGATTAGAGCATTCAATTCGTAATCTCAGGGTCACGGGTTCGAGTCCCCATCCTACCAAGCGTGCTCGCCCTTTCATCCGTGGAACGTTGTGATATGATGGTCAATCTCACTCTTAGTTGATAAAAAACTAGCTCAAAAGTTTTAGTGGTTGATAATGACTCGCTACCTTCCCTTTAGCCTTTCACTGCTAGTTTGTTTTTGAATTTAATGCAGAGCTACAAGAGGGCTATCTCCGCTAGCTGTCCTTAATTTAGCAGTGTAAGACTAGAGAAAAGGTAGATAGTCATCACCACTCACCGTTAATGCTAGGGCTACTCTTTTACTAACGAATATTGAGATTGACCGTGACATTATAAGGCCTCCACGGTTGAAAAGATGAGCATGTTTTGTGTGGCACGGATTCGAACCTAGGACCCTCGGATTACGAGTCGAGCGTTTTAACCGCCTTGCCATTCCAGGCCAAACAATAATATATCACTGTATTCGGACATCTTAAGAGATATACGTTAGTTCTAAATTCATATACTAAAACAATGTAGAATATTCTTTAAAATGTAAACATTGTAGAAATCTTAATTGATCCAAATATCTATAAAGAAAAATAGGTTTGGTTCTTATATACAAAACACTAGTACAAAAAAGTGCATAAATTACAAGCTAAGACTGACGATTTGTTTTTTAAGCACGTAGTTATGAAAACAGAAAAATATGCGTAGTTTGTTTAAAACCAATAACTGTCGAGTGACGAAAACATCTCGGAATTTGAAGACGATTTGCTCTGAATGTACATCATCATGATGTCGTGTTAAAGTACAAGAAGCAGCTTTGGTTAAATTCTTCCTCATGTATTTGTAATTAGTTCTTGATATTTGGAATTCAAAATAATTTGTAAAAGTTTTAATTGTATGGATAGCATATTTTATACATTGTATCTCAAACTTTTAGTCTGCCAACTCAGATGTCATTGTAATAAATTAATCGGTACTGAACGAGATGGTTAATGAACTGGAAAAATTTAAGGACCTTCTGCTGCAACCAAAATCGTTCTAGCCTTACGGGATTCAAAAGCTTGCGACACATTTCTAGTGATTTTACTGCTTTGTATCAAACATGAATAACCTTTAATAAAAACACTACACAAAAGCTATCAGAGACAGATAACAGCTTATGATTTTTAACTGTCAGATAAGATGGAATGTTGCTCGTCAACAGAACACACCACCAATAAATACATATTTATTGTTATATTATTCAACTTTTAAAGGCGCTACGCAGAATATTAAATTGTTTATATTGAAACACTCTACGTGGTGGATTCGTTATTACAATTCAATGTGAAACTCGTATAAATATACATTTAAAGTATATTCTTCCTTGGGCATTGGACTGAGCTTCACGACAGTTGAAGTTAGTTCAAGACATGTTATATCTTGACAGTGTGCGACACACTTGCAGTGTCGTATTGAGGTAGGAGGTTCAACCTCAGGGCCCATAATTTTACTGTATGTAAATTATTAGCCACTGGGCTCACACGACCTTAAATCCGCCACTGCACACTTGGCTGTCGTAATCAGCTGACGTGAGTTCAGGACACGTTATACATAACTTGTCGATGTATGACATACTATGTTCAATGAAACCTTACTTATATCTTACTATATAACAAGCGAATTAATGATAATTATGATAAAATGCAAAAATATGCTATATAAGTTAATATAAAACAAAAAACTAGAGAATAAATGAATTAGTGAAATGTTTAATACATATAATGATGGATGCAGTGTAAATTAAAGGTTATAAAGTATGTGTCATTCAAATATTGGACAAATTAAGATAATACGTGTGGTAAAAACTGATAACAGTGTCATAATAGTTGTCACACTGAAATAATAAAATAAGAGTTTTATTTTAAATTATAGAACACATAATTGATTTGTAAATTATAGGACACATAATTAAGTCTAGACTAAATTGTTTGATGCAAATACATCTTAAGACACCCCACGATGTGCCTTAGTCCAATTTAATAATTTACCTAATAATACCTCCTGCCTATGAATGCACCGTCCACTTTTGTGAGACTAATGCAGGTAAATATGTGAAAAACTGTATACGTAAGTTGAGAACAACTGAAATCTATAAGCAGTTCTTCGAAAGTAATAATTTCCTACTTGGTAAAAACATCCACTAATAACAATATCTGTTCCTAAGCTGTAAACCCTTTGTTACCAGTTTGACGCCTAGCAACGGGCTTCACGTTGAGTGACACGCAACAATATTGTCACATGACATCTCCGTGGAGCGTTATAAAGTGGTAGTCAATCTCACTATTTGTTGGTGAAGGAGTAGTCCAAGAGTTGACGATGGGTAATGATGACTAGCTGCCTTTCCTCTGGTCATTCACTGCTAAATTAGGGACGTCAAGCGTAGAAAGTCCTCGTGTAGCTTTGTGCGAAATTTTAAAAACAACTTCTTGAATCATGGGTCTGAAATGTTCTAGTGGTATTGTGATGTTTTTAATTTAGGATGTGTCTCTTGAATCATGGGTGTTAAATGTTCTGGTGGCATTGTGATGTTTTTAATTTATAATGTACTTCTTGAATCATGGGTCTGAAATGTTCTGGTAGTATTGTGATGTTCTTAATTTATGATGTGCTTCTTGAATCTTGGGTCTGACGCGTTCTGGTGGCATTGTGATGTTTTTAATTTATAATGTACTTTCTGAATCAAGGGCTTTACGTGATTTATTTGGCGTTGACTCTGTTTTTTGGTTTGTCATTTGAAAATTAAGAACGGCAAATAGCCCTAATAGTTCTACGCGAGGCTCGAAAACAAACGTGACCTTTTCAGCAAATGTATTTCATTACGCGTCGTAATACATGGCTTTTCAGGAATTATTTAAACGGGTTTCTGGCCTCTTTAGTAGGAATTTGACACACAAGCGAGTAAAGTTTAAACTGTAAATTTTATCTATCTGTAGAAACGTATCTGCAGTTTAATATATTTTGCAAGTAAGTGTTAAGAATATAGCTGAAAATTCTTGGTTCTAATCGTGCTAAATAGATCCATCTTTTGTTGTGCGCAATGTAACCGTAACGTTTCTGCCATTTCACCTATTTCAGTAACCATGAAATATAAAACTGAAAACGAAACTGTTTATTCTTCTTCTGTGTGAAAACGAAAGCAACAGATTTACTATTTTCGTTTCTAGAAGTTTAAAAAGATATGAAAAACTGTTTTATAAAATGTTTGTGAATGAATAACAAACATGAGCCAGGTTTTCTTTAAACGTCAATGTCTACTTCGACAATGTGTTATGTTCAGATCTTTCTCAGCTGCCATGAATTATCCATTCTGTTTTTGTAAAACAACAACAAACAAACAATGACAAATTTTATAAAATGCAGGCCAGGTATAAGATGAATTTTACCATTAGCAACTGCAGAGGACTCCAGCGACAGACAGTAGTTAATTTCACATATGATGTTTAGTTCATTGTCTTCCGATAGAAAAGCGGTAAGTTTACAGACTTACAACGTTGAAGGCTAGGGTTCAATTCTCTGAGATGAAGCCAGCGGATAATCCCGTATGGTTTGACTCTAAAATACACAATTCAATATTCTATACAAAATAAAGATTGGATGTTTATTCGTCAGACATAACTAGATCTCAGCAGTATTATAAAATAATAAAAGATTCGACAATTATGGGAAGCCATCTCTAATGAAATGCAGGAAAGACGAAGCAAGCTTTCAGGTATAACACAAATCTGGAGTTTATATAGGCGCCAAGTTAGTTTAAAATTCATTAAACAAATATCCCATTTCAGTGCTAACCTCGTCCGATATTCCTCGCAAGTTCATCATGATGGAACTACGAAAAACCAGTGTGAAAGACAAATTAGGCCTGAGTTTCATCCAAAGGATGTAAGTAAAAAATGAAGTTTAATAATCAATTTCATAAATTAATTGCACACATCAGCTTCATCATGTTGCACATGATGTTTAACTGTCTTAAGCTCATGACTGAGGTTTCAATGTTGCTGTTTTTATCAGTTCCTTATTCTTTTAATGTATTGAACCTTTTTTCGAAAGAAAAACAGAAAAATTCATGTCGTTAATTTTAAAATATAGAAACAACATAAGAGCTTTATCAATTACTCGTGCATCTATCTCTATATACATATATACACACACATATACAAACCCTTAATGTTCTTCATTATCTTCATCTGTTAGGTTAATAGTGTGTTCAACTTCATCATTTTCATCTGTTAGGTTAATGGTTTGTTCTTCTTCATCTTCATCTGTTACATTAATGGTGTATTCTTTATCATCTTCATCTGTTATGTTAATGGTGTATTCTTCATCATCCTCATCTGTTACGTTAATGGTGTATTCTTCATCAACTTCATCTTTCAGGTTAATGGTGTGTTCATCAACTTCATGTGTTAGGTTAATAGCCTGTTCTTCTTCATCAACTTCATCTGTCGGGTTAATGATGTTTTTTAATCAGTTCAATTTATTTTTCAGTAATGGAAGAGGAGTTTTCCTCACATATTTTGTAAGTAGTGATATTTTGTTAACCACAAAGAATCTTTATGAAATATTACTCGTAACCCCTGCGTTGTGTCCTAGAATATCTCAACATATATTAAAAACGTTGTTTTTCCTAACAAGTGAACTGGGCGTGGCCCTAACGTTAAAGTGCTCGTTAGGAAAAGACATTCAGTTATATTTTTAAAATTAATAATTAACTAGTTAATTTACATTGTTATTTTAAAACTGCTTTATCTCTTCTGTGCTCTTTACTGGTGTATATCAAACCTGATTTGTAATGTAATATTTTCAGTTAGCGTGATGCACCTCGAATAAGCGTTGTTGTTTGTTTATTACTTTACGTGTTATTTCTTTCTTTTCATATACTTGATTTATTCCAGTTAAATGTATTAATTATTTACAGTATATTTCATTTTGTGGTTTAATTGAGTTAAAGAATAATATTTTATTTTATTGGTTGAACATATTTATAACCAAGGATATGATGTTCCACGTGCCTCCTGTGTAAGATGTATATATATTTGACATTATGACAGTTTCCTAGATTTAATCATATTTGAAACAGTAAATGAATTCGTATTTTCTGTAAATACCCGTTTCAATACATAATCACTTTATTTTACCACTTCTTTCCCAAAGAGCGACTTCGTGTTGCTTGCCCTGAGCTAGTCATTCGCTTTATAAATTTGTTTCGCTTCTGTCACAACATATGAACGTTTCATATTTACTCGATTTTGACACAAGATTAGAGAAAGTAGCTAGCAATATGAATGTTGGTAAGTTTATTCAAATTTTTTATTTAATTTTGTACAATAAGCTATCTTCGTTGTGCGTACCGAAGGGATCAACTTCCGAATTATAATAATTACACTATATAACACAAATCTTGTTCTTGAATATTATATCTTATCTCTTAATTGTTTATGTTGTAAAAATACACAAAATCACCATTATTCCCTTCAGACTTTGCTTTTGTGACCTGAGTAATGAAATTTAGAAATTGACCTATTTTATATGTAAAAATGGACAAATTTGCACATTTTCATTTACATAAGGTCTGAATAAAACAACATATGAATCAAGATTTACATGTTTTTATACTAAAGCTGTTTAAAAATGTTTATAAGTAAGTAGTTTTTTTGGGATTTGCGACTGTGATGTAAATCGCTTTCACATATCAGTCCCAAATATATCGTCTCTTTTCATGTTTTCGTTATAAGCTCACGGGCCACAAAGCAGAGTTTGAAGAGAAAAATAGGTCTTTTCCATTTACATTAGGCATAAGCAATTGGGAAATAACACTTTCTGTCAGGAACAAGAAAAAGTAAACATTTTGTTGCATAGTTTTAATAAAGCCAGATGCACACGTTAAAATATTCTACACGCTGTAGATTGGCAGCTTATCAAAATCAGTAATGTTTTTCAATGTTTGATAAATAGAAACATTTTAATAAACGATTAGTCAGTGGTTTTACTTTGAACATTGGTCGCACGTTTTGCCTTCTTTACTACCATAATATTGGGGCATAACATTAATGGGAAACATTGCATTTCTTTTATGTTTACGTTTTCAAATTAACACCATTCAGAGATATAGAAAAGCACATACTTTGATTATTCACACAAACAAATACGTCAAGCACATTCTCAGAAACCATTTATTCTCAAAAATAGAATGGGTTTACATCACTGTTCCCTGTGAAAATTAGTTTCTTGACGTGACAGCTTAGCTCTATTGGAGACAACTGTCAAGACGGGTGTGGATTAAAATTGTATGTTAGTCATTCGACGTAATGTAATATTATGAACGATGTTGCAAAAATTCTTTTCACAAATATATAGAAAGTCCCTAATTAACTGTAAGTACGATTCATTAATACTTCATTTTTAACAACAGAAGCACATAAAACCTTAGGAAATGTTTCTATCACCAAATCACAGCATCAAAGGCAGAATTCTTGATTCATTTCACTTGTGACCTAAAAACTTTTTGACGTCATCACTTTGATCATGTGAATCTGTCATCACTACAAAATCAAAACAGGAAAGTACTGACTTTTACTGACTTTTTCAAGGTTATTGGATACTCACATTACAATGCATATATACTGTGTCAAGAAAGAACGATTTGTTACTGACTCGAACACAAGGTGATTGGATATTTACATTTCAATATTGAATATTATATATCTTTTCGTTTATTTTCTCTTACCTCTTTTAATGTATTTCAGGTCCTAAAATGAGCCACAGAGTTAAAGATATTTTTCCTCTCGTGACATTGTTCAAGATCAGTTTAAAACTGATTGGAGGTCCCTTCACTGATCAAAACCTACTGAAGTAAGTTATCGGCTTTCATCATGATGTTTGGTCACAAACTGTAATTAGCTATTCAATGTCGATAGCATATTATATATTTGTTTTGAATTTCGCTCTAAGCTACTCGAGGGCTATCTGCGCTAGCCGTCCCTACTTTTGCAGTGTAAGACACTGCAGCTAGTCATCACCACCCACCACCAACTCTTGGGCTACTCTGTTACCAACGAAGAGTGGGATTGACCGACACATTATCACGCCCCTACGACTAAAAGGGTGAGCAAGTTTGGTGCGACCAGGATTCGAACCCGCGACCCTCGGATTACGAGTCGAACGCCTTAACACACTGGTACTGTTTTAAATGAATAATACTTTTCACAACCTTTACATAAGTTGTATTGTACGTTATTATTTTCAGAAATATAAGTGATAAAATAAAGGTTATTGAAATGTCTATTCTGATAGTTTCCTGGTGTAGCGTGATAAACAACCACTAACCATATATCTCTGTGTAAAATGAACACTATTGTATTTGTTAATATATTAATTGCAATGTACGAAACAAAACTGTTAATTAAACTAATCATAAAGAACACGCCTCGCTTACAAACACTCTCCATTTAAGGTTTTCATACTGTGACCACGAAACCATACGTACAGTCTGAAAATAAATGTTTCAACTAATAAAAGCAGATTATGAACTTAGGTTCAGGGTCTAGATGAACATTATAAAAATTTAGCTTTTTTAATCTCTATTAGAAACACAGCTCGTTCATTTAACATTAAATTGGTGTTTGTAAATGTTGTAAAAATTGCACGGTTTTAAATTTAGTTGTACGGAAATATTATAACCACATGTCTTTCATTAACCACTAAATGAACATGCAAATATTTCACATATACACACTTCAGTCAGGTCAAGCTTTCTGGCTTCATATAACACTATTATACCCCTAAGAACACTTTTAACTGAAACTGCTCTGCGTTCATTATTTGTTCTTTTTCTTCTTCAGCTCGAATTTGGCTCACAAATAATTGCCACTAGGGGTTACCTTACAAGTAAAACATAGAATAGCATATAAGATTTCTGCATCAGTTGTTAAACATGGTTAAAGGCTATGCTTTTACCGACATTTCGTACCCGTTTTAAAGAAAAAACTTTTCCGAACAAAGTTTTCCATTTTCAGAACTTGTCATGAAATAAACCTTCAATATTATCGTCATATTCACCTCCCCCAGTAACATAACAGTAAATCTAGGGACTAATAACGCGAAAAATGTAGTTTTGATACCCCGTTGTGGGCACATATAAAAATTTCATTTTTTTGTGTGTATCATACATCACTTGTCCGTATATTTAATGCTGATGACATTATAAGTTTGATGTAGTTTTTAATTTTAATATTATTCGATGCTATAAAAATTTTATAGTTTATATATATATATATACACACAAATGGCAATTGATATCACAAAAAAAGGAAAAAAACACCAATCAAAAACCATTTTAGGCAAAACACAAACTTCTCCTATTGGTACAGCGACGAATGTGAAATTTTATAATATTAAAAACTAGGTTACGATAACTTTTGTGGACACGTTTCAGACAGCCCATTTTGTTACTTTCTGCCTTACATTAAAAAAAAACAACCAACAACAATGAAATGCATATGGTCTTTAAATTTATAAAATATTTTTTGTAAAAGGAAAAAAACAGTAATGGGCATTGGTTTCTTAACTTGTGGTATAAAATATGCATGATAAGTCAACACGGCTGTTTTCTATCATCATACATTCACTCGATACAATAACTTGGGGTAAATCAGATTATGCGAAAAATGTAGTTTTGATACCCCGTTGTGGGCACATATAGCAAGTCCATTGTGTCGCTCATTTCAGTATCTAAATAGTATTTAAAGGAAACCATTAAATTATTCATCTCTAGAAACAATAACCTCTTTTTTATGTTTTTTATTGGAATCGTAACACAAACTAAAATTCGCATCAAGTTCGCCTTAACCTTTGTGTGTTTCTTTCCTGATTGAAAAATCTGTGGATTCTGACTGTTTTTCTTTTCAAGGTGATACTTAGTTTCCAGTATAACACGCTAGTTCCTGATGTCTTTATTGTAAAAAGCACGCCGTTTTTTATCTTTGTTAAAGTGGAAAATGTTCGATGCACTTTACCCACAGCGTAAATCGGTTCCAGTATTTTTAACAATATACGCCCTCTAGATGGTCTTCAAAATTTCGAAGATAACCGATCAACATAAGGTATTTTTTTATAAAATTGAACTTCAAACATTAAGCTACAGACAAGATCGTAACTTCCTAGTTTTGATATTATGCACAAATATATTTCTATTTATTAATAAATATATAACAGTTGCTGAACACTTTGGTCCCAACGTGTAACATTCTATTATATTAAAAGAGATATTTGGTTGTTCTGAGCACAGCAACAATATCCAAAAGTTCTAAAGTATTTTGAAAACAATTGTAAACATTCTTACTTTTACTACAAAAAGAAAAGTACATACTTTGCTTAGATTATATTTTAGGCCTCTCAATAAGTGTCATTACAGATCTAGTTTCCCCTGTTCTTAATACACAATAACATACTCCATTTTCTATCTGCCATAAGCTTCCTTCTCTAAGACTGCATCTACAGTTTGAAGGTAACAGTTTATAGACGTTTCTTCTGATATGTATCAACAGCCACTCGGTTCTGGCAAATCCCTGCCGATATCGTACATTTCTGTTGTAGTCTTCCAAAAAAGGTATCGTTTCATTGGAATCTTCAGTGTTCCCAACAGTTAAGGCTAGAAAATAATGCAATTGTTCTGTGGAAAGTGTTATTTTTGCTATTGAATGCCTGAAATTGTTTCCACGAAGGCTGGAACCAGTCAGCTGTAGTTTTAACGATAAATTTCTACAAGAAGAATTATCCGGACATGTCTTTCTTATCTGGGACAGAGATTTTTCTAAAACTGACTTCATAGTATTTTCTATGTGGCTCAGCCTCAAAGGTTGAGTCTTATTTCTGAAAATAGTAAATCAAAAACTAATTAATATAAATACAGTTTCTTAGATATATCTAATGATGTGTTTTTAATGACATGAACTTTAAATGCGCAGTACAAAAACCACTGAAGTAAGGTTGAGAAAAGTGTACTTTTATTTTAACTTTTCACAGATATTGTTTTGAAATGACCTCTTACCGTTTCAGGAGTACTAGGGGACTTGTCTTTGTCACACCTACAAAGGTTAAGTACAAGGGAATGTGGGTTATTAAACATGTTCTTATTTCTTCAGTTTCTTCACAAGTGTTAATAATACTAACAACTATAGAATATTAGATAGAGGAAGAAAAATAAAATTGAGAACGGCACGTTTATTAAACGACCAGGTATAAGTGTCTGTAATTCAAGTAGATTCGACTTTAATTTTAAAATATTGATCACAAATGTTTTGTTTAACTCTTCGAATAATGGATAATGAATGGTATCTTTATATCGTACTCACATCTGAAATAGCGGAGCATCTTCAGAATCATTACATCTCTTCAATCCTGAGATGCACAACAAGCTGCTGGGCTACGTCCAGCCCAGAGGGAAAGAACAACAGATCATAATCATGTGTTGTTATTCACAAATATAATCGCTAAACGAAACCGAAAAAAGTTTTCTTAAAAATCAAGTGGAGTAAATTTTAACAAATATTCCCTTCACTTACTTATCTTGACTTGTATCAGCGACGGAAAGTTCGAGGAATAACATAAAATACGGTAAGTAGGACACAATATTCATTAAAAGTTGGATTTTCATTGCTTCGAATGAGCCACCTGGTATCAACGACAGTTTACACAAAACTTTAACAAAAACGAAAAATAATTTGTATTTTCTCTCTTCTTCTCTCTCAGATACTGTGCTTCGATTCGAATAAAAATCAGCTGATATATATATATGTACTACTGTACAGGAAACAATAGAAACGTAGGTTGTGTTTATTTATTATAACAAAAAAAAACGTGTTTATTCATGTCCTGTCGTTTCCGAATAGTTTAGTTTCACTTATAACCGCGTAAGTTCCTTGTTATAGAATTAATTGACAATTTCTGAAAATATTCGGTAACTAATATTTCATTATTTATAATAAACATAAACTACTGTTTCTGTTTGTATCAGAAACCTGCATTCTGATATAATTATTTGTAAATTCAAATGCGACACTTTTATTCAATCACAGTGTTCTTAACAAAGAACTTTCTTTAATCCAGTGTTCACATTATAAAAACACAAAACCTCCAGACAGTTTACAGCTCAAAACTAAATTTTCAATAATAACTTTGCTTCAACAACTGCCTCCACTCATTCCTGAAAAAATATTCCTCTCGTAACAATACAGTGGCTTAATTATACTACACGTAAATGATCACTGTAGGAAAAAATGAACCGCTACCTCCCCAAAAAATTAAATCTCAAATGATATTCCTGTCCCATATATTTCGTTAGTAATAAATTCTTGACCATCTGATATTTCTGTCACAATTCTTACTGATGAAGAATATTTGTGTAGCTACTTATTCAACGATTTAAGCAAAAAATACCTCACGTTACGATGAAAACAGCCTTCTTTCTCTCCAGTTTTCTTCGTGGTAGCAGAAAACCCAAACTGCAGAACGTTTTGATGAGTAACCAATGACATTACGAGAAAATTCAAAGCGCTCTCGACTACAAAAGGCCCGCCATGGCCTAGCGTGTTAAGGCGTACGACTCGTAATTTGAGGGTCGCGGGTTCGCATCCCCGTCGCGCCAAACATGCTCGCCGTTTTAGCCGTGAGGACTTTATAAAGTGACAGTCAGTCCTATTATTCTTTGGTAAAAGAGTAGCTTAAGAGTTGGCGGTGGGTGGTGATAAGTATCTGCCTTCCCTCTTGTCTTACACTGTTAAATTAAGTACGGCTACCACAGATAGCCCTCGAGTAGTTTTGTGCGAAATTAAAAAACAATCAAAATCGACTACAAAGTAATAGACTCTATCACAAAATATACCTTTTAACATTCAAAATTACAGTCGTGTTGAAACTAAACGTGTTTTCGACTACTGTTAGCGAGATAACAAAATTACAATAAAACAACACACAATTCAAAACAGAAATCCACAGAAAAATCACCCACACTGGACTATACATTCCTAGATACTCAGCACATGAAACAAAACAAAAACTCAACATACTGAGAAACGAAATAAACAATGCCATAAAACTATGCTCGCCTGATAAAATTAACGATGAATTAGACAAAATAAAACAATACTTCATCAACATCAATATGTTTCCTCCATAAATCGAAGAAAACATTGGACGCACACACCTAGACAGAAAGAAAAATCAACCAACAAAAATAAAATATCTTTGGAATCAAAAAATCACGAAACCATATACTGCTAAATACCATATATTCTTGACATCAGCAAACAAATAATCAACATTTAGCAAAAACTAGTAACAAAATATGGCATTCCAGTTAACATCAAATTTGTTCATGAATCAGGCACAAAACTGAGGTTTCTACCATATAAAAACTACACTGACAAACACGACACCAACATTATTTATAAAATACAATGTGATAACTGCCGCGACTTCTATATTGGAGAAACAAGTAGAAATATGGAAACCAGATTCAAAGAACATAAAAACTCACCTTCACACGTTTTCGAACACTGCAAGTCAAATAAACACAAATTAACCACAGAAAACACTAAAATACTAAATAAAGAAACAAATGCAAAATTAATGAAGCTTTACTTGTACAACGACTTAAACCCAAAATAAACCAATATGAAGGAACGCCTTTATACCTATATTAATATATAAAATAAATAAAATTATATATTCAAACATCTAACACCGCCCTCTACATTCAGATACTCAGTTACACAATCTCTTTCAAACATGTGGTCAGCTTCTGGTCAGTTACCTCATTCTTTGTGAAATTGACAATGACCGAAGAAGGTCGAAATTTTGTTTGCTCTTCTATGTAAAATATTTTCTAAACCCAAAAGAGCCGTTTTTGCATGTATAAAACGTTCTGTAGTTTGGGTTTTTTGCTACCACGAAGAAAACTGGAGAGAAAGAAGGCTGTTTTCATCGTAACGTGATGTATTTTTTGCTTAAATAGTAGAATAAGTAGCTACACAAATATTCTTCATCACAAAGAATTGTGACAGAAATATCTGATGGTCGAGAATTTATCATTAACGAAATATATGGGACAGGAATATCATTTGAGATTTAATTTTTTTGGGAGGTAGCGGTTTTTTTCCTACAGTGATTATTTACGTGAAGTTTAATTAAGCCACTGTATTGTTACGAGAGGAATATTTTTTCAGCAATGAGTGGAAGCAGTTATTGGAGCAAAGTTATTATTAAAAATTTAGTTTTGAGCTGTAAACTGTCTGGAGGTTTTGTGTGTTTTATGAAGTGAAATCTGGATTAAAGAAAGTTTTTGGTTGAAAACACGCGATTGAATAAAAGTCTCACATTGAAATTTAGTAATAATTATCTCAGAATGCAGGTTTCTCATACAAACACACACACACACACAATCTTTTCGTTAACTATGCAAAAGGACACGAATAAGGATTTAATACAATGTAATAACTTTAGTCGACGAATGACGATTTTGTACAAGTAATATTTTTTTGGAACACGCGCCAATCAGAGTTTGGCATCACTAAATAGTTTACGTTTATTGTAAATAATGAAATATTAGTTACCGAATATATTCAGAATTGTCAATTAATTCTATAACAAGGAACTTACGCGGTTATAAGTAAAACTAAACTATTCGGAAAAGAAAGGACATAAATAAACACGTTTCTTTTTGTTATAATAAATAAACACAACCTACGTTTCTATTGTTTCCTGTACAGTAGTACATGTATCAGTTGATTTTTATTCGGATCGAAACACAGTATCTGAGAGAGAAGAAGACAGAAAGTACAAATTACTTTACGCTTTTGTTATAGTTTTGTGTAAATTATCGTAGATACCAAGTGGCTCATTTAAGGCAATGAAAATTCAAATATTAATGAAGATTGTGTCCTACTTATCGAACATTATTGCTCGAACTTTCCCTCGCTGATATAAGTCAATATAAGTAAGTGAAGGGAATATTTGTTAAAATTTACTCCACTTGATTTTTAAGAAAACTTATTTCGGGTTCGTTTAGCGATTATATTTGTGAATAACAACACATTAATGTGATCTGTTGTTCTTTCCCTCTGGGCTGGACGTAGCCTGGCAGCTTGTTGTGCATCTCAGGATTGAAGAGATGTAATGATTCTGAAGATGCTCCGCTATTTCAGATGTGAGTCCGATATAAAGATACCATTCATTATCCATTATTCGAAGAGTTAAACAAAACATTTGTGATCAATATTTTAAAATTCAAGTCGAATCTACTTGTATTACAGACATTTATACCTGGTCGTTTAATAAACGTGCCGTTCTCAATTTTATTTTTCTTCCTCTATCTAATATTCTATAATTGTTAGTATTATTAACACTTGTGAAGAAACTGAAGAAATAAGAACATGTTTAATAACCCACATTCCCTTGTACTTAACCGTTGTACGTGTGACAAAGATAAGTCCCCTAGTACTCCTGAAACGGTAAGAGGTCATTTCAAAACAATATCTGTGAAAAGTTAAAATAAAAGTACACTTTTCTCAACCTTACTTCAGTGGTTTTTGTACTGCGCATTTAAAGTTCATGTCATTAAAAACACATCATTAGATATATCTAAGAAACTGTATTTATATTAATTAGTTTTTGATTTACTATTTTCAGAAATAAGACTCAACCTTTGAGGCTGAGCCACATAGAAAATACTACGAAGTCAGTTTTAGAAAGATCTCTGTCCCAGATAAGAAAGACACGTCCGAATAATTCTTCTTGTAGAAATTTATCGTTATAACTACAGCTTACTGGTTCCAGCCTTCGTGGAAACAATTTCAGGCATTCAATAGGAAAAATAACACTTTTCACAGAACAATTGCATTATTTTCTAGCCCTAACTGTTGCGAACACTGAAGATTCCAGTGAAACGATACCTTTTTTGGAAGACTACAACAGAAATGTACGATATCGGCAGGGATTTGCCAGAACCGAGTGGCTGTTGATACATATCAGAAGAAACATCTATAAACTGTTACCTTCAAACTGTAGATGCAGTCTTAGAGAAGGAAGCTTATGGCAGATAGAAAATGGAGTATGTTATTGTGTATTAAGAACAGGGGGAACTACATCTGTAATGACACTTATTGAGAGGCCTAAAATATAATCTAAGCAAAGTATGTACTTTTCTTTTTGTAGGAAAAGTAAGAATGTTTACAATTGTTTTCAAAATACTTTAAAACTTTTGGATATTGTTGCTGTGCTCAGAACAACCAAATATCTCTTTTAATATAATAGAATGTTACACGTTGGGACCAAAGTGCTCAACAACTGTTATATATTTATTAATAAATAGAAATATATTTGTGCATAATATCAAAACTAGGAATTTACGATCTTGTCAGTAGCTTAATGTTTCAAGTTCAATTTTATAAAAAAATAAAAAAATACCTGATGCTGATCAGGCAAACTTGAGGGTGTATAATGTTTAAAATACTGGAATCGATTTACGTTGTGAATAAAGTACATCGTGCATCCTCCACTTTAACAAAGATAAAAAAGGGCGTACTTTTAACAGTAAAGAAATCAATAAGTAGCGTCTTATACTGGAAACTAAGTATCACCTTGACAAGAAAAATAGTTAGAATCCACAGATTTTTCAATCAGGAAAGAAACAAACAGAGGTTAACGTGAATTTTTGTTTTGTGTTTCGATTTCGATAAAAAGAAAAACATTTAAAAAGAGAAATTACTGCTATTAGAGATGAATAATTTAGTAGTTTTGGATTACTACGCATTAGATCTTGGAATAAGCGAAAAAATGGGTTATCTGGGCTGTGTATACAACGTGGTATCAAAACTAGATTTTTAGCGTTATAGGTCCCTAGACTTTAAAACGGGTACGAAATGTCGGAAAAATCATCGCCTTTACCCCTGTTTAACAGCTAATGTTATTCTATGTTTTACTGGTAAGGCAACCCCTAGTGGCAATTATTTATCAGGTTTTTAAATTGAACTGAAGAAGAAAAATAACAAATAATGAACGTACAAGAGTTTAAGTCAAAAGTGTTCTTAGGGTTATAATAATGTCACATGAAGCTAGATAGATTCATCTGACAGAAGTGTGCATATGTGAAATATTTGTGTGGTTAATAAAAGACATGTGGGTATAATGTTTCCGTACAACTAAATTAAAAACCCTGCAATTTTTACAGCATTTATAAACACCAATTTAATGTTAAATGAACAAGCAGTGTTTCTAATACAGATTAGACAGCATAAAGTTTTATAATGTTCATCTGGACCCTGAACCTAAGCTCATAATCTGCTTTGATAAGTTAACCCTAGTACACACACTCAAAAAAATTACGTTGCCCACACTGGGGGTCATTTTTGACCCCCACCAAAAATATTTAAAAAAAACTTATTTTCATATAAACAAAGTATAAATTTGACAAAATATTTATTCTATACAATTTATGCATACACTCAGGGTAACTTTATGGTCATTGCAAGCCATTTTACTACAGTTGATACACTTTGAAGAATATATCTTTCCTTGAATCACGTGCACATGTTCCTAACGTTCTCTTCAGCAAATTTTTGTCTTTATGGAGGGATCACTTCATTTGTATCTTCTTCAGGCAGTAATTCATCAGTAAGCAACTTCAGAAATTCACGTCTTGCTCTTTTTTGGAACTTTGATGCGAATTCTGGATGGCGCTGGCGATAGAGAAGGTAAGCATTGTATGCGGCAGCATCAAGAATGTTATAAAATAGTGCCATTGGCCACCTTCTGGTCTTTCTTTTTGTAGAAAAGAATATAACTATTTGGTCTAGTGTGTCGACTTCTCCTTTGGTGGAGTTATAGTATGATATTATTTCAGGTTTTCCTGATTTATCATCGATTGAGGGCTCTCTATGCAACGTAGATAAGAGAACCACAGATTTATCCTTTTTGGGTTATATTTGACCAATGTTGCTTTGTCGAGAACATTTATAGAGTGTTCTAGAATCTTCTAGAACACAAAATTTCATATCAATATATTATTTGATTGTTTACCAGAAATGTAATTGAGTTTTTTAAACAGGGGTCAAAAATGACCCCCAATGTGGAAAACGTGAATTTCGACATTAGACAAGGGGTGTTATACTTCATTTGCATAAAATACATGTTAAACGTATTAGTATAGTATTTATTAGTATAAATTAAATTAGGTACATTTTTAGGCCCGAAAGTCACACCTTTGATATTTCTGTAACAACTTAAACACAAGTGGGCCCATTTTTGACCCCCACAGTGGGTATGAGGGTTAAAACAATTTTCTTTTTCAGACTGCACGTATGGTTTTGTGGTCACAGTATGAAAACCTTAAACGGAGAGCGTTTGAAAGCGAGGCGGGTTCTTTATTGTTAGTTTAATTAACAGTTTTTTTTCGTACATTGCAAAAAGTATATTAACAAATATAATAGTGTTGTTTTTACCCAGAGATATACGGCTAGTGGTGTTTTACCACGCTACACCATAAGGCTATCAGAACAGATATTTCAATAACCTTTATTTTATCACTTATATTTCTGTAAATAATAACGTACACTGAATCTTATGTAAAGGTTGTGAAAAGCATTACTCATTTAAGACATTACAGAGGCCCGGTACGGCCAAATGTATTAAGGCGTTCGACTCGTAATCCGAGGGTCGCTGGTTCGAATCCCCGTCGCACCACACTTGCTCGCCCATCCAGCCGTGGGGGTGTTATAATATGGTGGTCAATTCCACTATTTCTTAGTAAAAGAGTAGCCCAACAGTTGGCGGTGAATGGTGATGACTAGCTGCCTTCTCTCTAGTCTTACACTGTTTACACTTATATTTTATAAATTTAAAAACCACATGCATTTCATTGTTGTTGGTTTCTCTTTTTTATTGTTTGGCAGAAAACTACATAATGGGCTGTTTGTGATGTGCCCATCAAGTGTATCGTTACCTAGTTTTTAATACTATAAAATTTCACATTCGTCGTTGTATCACTTGGATGCGTTTGTGTTTTCATTACAACGGTTTTCAATTGTTGTTTTTTCCTTTTCTCTGTTGCATCAATTGCTATTTTTGTATATATATAAACCTTAAACATTAATTAGCTTTTATAGAATTGAATAATATTGTAATTAAAAACTATATCAAACTTATAATGTCATCAGCATTAAATATACGGACAAGTGATGAATGATACAAGAAAAAAAATGAAATTAATAAAAAGAGAAAAATAGCCAATCACACAGAAAACAAGCAATGAAATCCTAGTGCTTCGAAAAGGTGGATTGTCTTCTCTACTTCAGAAGAAGAAATGCGCATTGCTATTTTAAAGCGATATCTATTACTATATATAGATATTATAAACTGAAGATAGTTTGTAATGAAACATACTAGATTCTGATTAATTTTTTATGTTTGTTTCAAATATTCCTACAAAGCTACTGTAGGACTATTTGCGATAGTTGTTTCTAATGTCGAACTCATAAACTAAAGAGAAAGGGATTTGACAGTCACACTTGTAACGCATTCATAGCCACAAAGAGCGAAGCAAGATATTTTTGTAGAGATAATTCATAGATATATTTATAAGTAACATACAAACATTTAGTTTTGATTTATTTAGTGAGATATAATCTAAACATATTAACAAATGCTATATAAATCGGATCGTGGGATTTATTATTAATTTACAGATTGCGTAAACTGAGAATCATTCGAAAGAACCATTCAGTTTTCATTATCAGACATTAACATAACAGCAATTTATAAAAGTGTGTGTTGTTTAATTACTTATTTATAGTTTCTTGGGCTTTGTTTTGAATATTTTGATATGCATAAACATGAATACCAGAAAATTTAAAACACAGAGCTATCTGGAAGACTGAATACAACATTACTGTTTAGTTCTTATAGTTTAGTTTTACTTATAACCGCGTAAGTTTCTTGTTATAGAATTAATTGACAATTTCTGAAAACATTCCTTAACTAATATTTCATTATTTACAATAAACGTAAACCACTTAGTGATGTCAAACTCTGATTGGCGCGTGTTCCAAAAAAATATTACTTATACAACATCGTCATTCGTAGACTGAAGTTATTACATTGTATTAAATCCTTATTCGTGTGCTTCCTCATAGTGAACGAAAAGATTGTGTGTGTTTGTGTCAAAAAAATGCATACTGAGATAATTATTTGGAAATTTAAGTACGAATTTTTATTCAATCACGTGTTCTCAACCAAGAACTTTCTTTAATCCAGAGTTCACATTATAAAACACACAAAACCTCCAGACAGTTTACAGCTCAAAACTAAATTTTTGATAATAACTTTGATCCAATAGCTTCGTCCACTCATTGCTGAAAAAATATTTCTCTTCGTAACAATACAGTGGCTTAATTATAATTTAAGTGAATGTAAACTGTAAGAAAAAAAAAACCGCTACTTCTCAAAAAATTAAATCTCAAATGACATTCTTGTCCCATATATTTCGTTAGTGATAAATTCTCGATCATCAGATATTTCTCTCACGATTCATAGTGATGAAGAATATTTGTGTAGCTACTTATTCAACGATTTAAGCAAATAACACATCACGTTACGATGAAAACAGCCTTCTTTCTCTCCTGTTTTTTTCGTGGTAGCAGAAAACCCAAACTGCAGAACGTTTTGATGAGTAACCAATTACATTACGAGAAAATCCAAAGCGCCCTCGACTACAAAAGGCCCGCCATGGCTTAGCGTGTTAAGGCGTACGACTCGTAATCTGAGGGTAGCGGGTTCGCATCCCCGTCGCGTCAAACATGCTCGCCGTTTTAGCCATGGGGACGTTATAAAGTGACAGTCAGTCCTATTATTCTTTGGTAAAAGATTAGCTCAAGAGTTGGCGGTGGGTGGTGATGAGTTGCTGCCTTCCTCTAGTCTTATACTGTTAAATTAGGGACGGCTACCTCAGATAGCCCTCGAGCAGCTTTGTGCAAAATTAAAAAACAAACAAACAAAATCGACTACAAAGGAAAGGACTCTATTACAAAATATACCTTTTTTTATCCAAAATTACAATCGTGTTGTAACTAAACGTGTCTTCGACTATTGTTAGCGAGATAATAAACAACGTTTAAAAGTTTACAGGCCCGACATTGCCAGGTGGTTAAGACGCTCGACTCGTAATCTGAGGGTCGCGGGTTTTAATTCCCTTGAAGCTATTTTGAGCGTTATAAATTTATGGTCAATCCAACGACTGGATTAAAGTGTAGCCCAAGAGTGGTCGGTAGGTGGTGATGACTAGTTGCCTTTATTCTTGTTTTATACTCTAGAATTATGGACGGCTAACGCATATATCTCTCATGTAGCTTTGCCCGAAATACGTAAACAAACAAAATCTTCGCCATACATCGAAATCAACGAAAACTTTCGTGTGAAAGTTAATAAAGTTTGTAGTTAACTAGCTTTCTTGTGTAGGGTCAAGCACAAAACTTCACAATCCTCGATCGGTGCTCTGCCTATAACGGGTATCGAAACCAAGATTTTAGCAGTGTGAGTCCACAAACATACCGCTGTGCCACTGTCACGTGTGATAAAGACGTCAAGAAAAGCTAAAACTTTCAAATAATTTTTGCTTGGTGTACATTCTTATCACTCTAAAACGTTTTAAATTCGCAGTCATTGGGTTGTATCTTATGATATTTGAAACAATTATTAATAATTTTTCTTCTCATTCTAACATATAACAAAAATCCATGAAAAGCTTATAACATATATTACGTTTTAAAACACAATTATCTATTTGGATAACAGTTTTGTTATTCAACAGCAACATTAGAAAATTAACACTCTATATCCAACCTTTCCCATGAGTATTTAAAATATAATTATTGTAGTGTTTGGTATCAGCACAACACTAACGACTTATAAAAATTGGTCATGTGCTTCAACTTGATGAAGGCACAAAACAGAAACTTTCATTAAACTGAGTCGGGTTATAACTCTCACGCAGCTTTTTATTTCATCACATATTACATAACTTATTGTATACACTAGCCCATGTATATTGTGATGTTCCTCAGTATACAATAGACAAAATATATCCTCATATCTGTGTATGATCATGCATACAAATATTTCTCATTGAAAATGTTGAAATTTCTCTGATATCATATTTCATTTTTTAAAGTTCCAATTAACAGAAAATATCCGAAAATGACAGATAATACACTGAACAAACTTAAGTCACAGTTGTAAATATTCATATTATAATAAACATCTTGCTTGGATGACACTGGAATAATATTCTGTTACGGGATGTGAAACCTTCAACTTCGCGTAGTTTTCATCTTGCGGTCATGTAATTTTGCAACACGGGTCACATTTTTCCTTTTCGCCTCCGTTTCCTGTTACGAAGAACTCTTATTCTCGAGGTACATTATAATGTCCGTCGGCTGAAAGGGCGAGCATCTTTGGTGTGACAGAGATTGGAACACGCGACTCTCGAGTTACGTGTCGAGTGCTTTATCCCCCTGGCAATATCAGACCGGTTATATGTAAAGGAGACAACTTTTTATGTCCGTAAATAATTTTGCACAAAGTTACACGAGCGCAATCTATGGCAGCCGTCCCTAATTTTCCAGTGTAAGACTGGATGGGAAGCAGCTGGTCATCACCATTTACCGCCAACTCTTCGGTTACTCTTTTATCAACGACTAGTGCTATTGACCGTCCCATGGCTTAAAGAAGGAGCATGTTTGGTGTGAAGGGGATACGAACCAACCAGTCGAGCACCCTAACCACCTGGCCAAGCCGGGCTTCAAGGGAAAAGGTACGGGTATTAGAAAGTATAAAGTGAGGGTATTTTGAAAAAGAAAAGCATCAAAACAAAATATTTATAACTAAAGAAGTCTTCGACATCTTGTCTCCAACAATGACTTTTTATTACTGATATTAAATTTCTAAGAGAGAACAAATGGTAATCAGACGATATAGATTTGTAAAACAAACAAAATGTCTCAAAATACGAGTTTATATTTAAAATCTTTTTCATTTGCAGTCAAAGTTTTCTTTGTTTATGTGCTTCGAACATTAACACAAAGCTGCAGAAGTTAAGCCTAATTTTAAGTTTGAGCCTTTCATAGATATTCGATTGACTTTCTCTAGTTCTGACAAAACTTGTTGTATTGAAAGAGTGTTCTATCAAAAATTTGCATTTGACCATTTCTTGTGTGTGAAATTATCTGCATCACGGATCTTTATGAAACTTCACAAATGGCATCTAAACTTTTCTAAATAATTTGGATCAAATGGGGAATTTGGGGGTTAAAACACCAACTAAACAATAATGAACATTAACATGTTCAATTTAACCGATGTGTTTTATCTCTTTCTTTCTTATCGAAACGGTCAATCTTATAACTTTTTATGTTTTCAATGGTAATACTAAAACAAGAAGTAACAACAAATTATATAAGATATACATCACGGTTAAAGATAACCCGAAGATGTCTCTTGCCTGAAAGAAAATTTAATTATGTTGTTGAGTGGTTTCAAAACTTCTATAAACTAAGTGTTTCGGTTCTTTGAGGTTTTTGTCATGTTGTTCCTTGTTTCAAAATTTATGTTTTTATGTGATAACCCGTGCCATTGAGATTTCAAAATAATTAATAAATTATGATATCATGGAAATAAAAATGTGAATCACATTTTCACATTCTTTTCAAAGTGTAATTACAAAAACACGTTTATTCAAAGGGAAATTTGTTTATAAAAAATATTATGTCTCTAGATAGTCTTGAACTTTTCTGATTCTTCCTTTGGGGGGGAGGAAAGTTTTCGTCAAATAATGCTTTGTTACATTCATCCTATAACCCACGGAAAAAATGAGAAGTAAGTTGGTAAAGCACTAAGAATTCACCCAGTTACCCCATTCAGTATGAAATACTTGATCTTTTCACATTTAAAGAACACTAACCCATCAAAATATTTAAAACTGGAATGAACCATTTTAAGAGATATTCGATTATGGCATTTATTTGTTTGTTTTTTAATTTCGTGCACCACGCTAGTACAGCGGTATGTCTCCGGACTTACAACGCTAAAATCAGGGGTTCGATTCCCCTCGGTGGGCTGAGCAAATTGCCCTTTGTGGCTTTACTAGAAAGAAAAACACTCAAACGCATTTGTGAGTTTCGCGCACAGCTACTAGAGGGCTATCTGCGCTAGCCGTCCCTAATCTAGCAGTGCAAAACTAGAGGGAAGACAACTAGTCATCACCACCCACCGCCAACTCTTGGGCTACTCTGTTACCCACGAAGATAGGGATTGACCGTCAAATTATAACGCCCCCACGACTAAAAGGGTGAGCAAGTTTGGTGCGACCAGGATTCGAACCCGCGACCCTCGGATTACTTGTCGAACGCCTTAACACACTAATACTATCTTAAATGAATAATGCTTTTCACAACCTTTACATAAGTTTTATTGTACGTTGTTATTTTCAGAAATATAAGTGATAAAATAAAGGTTATTGAAATGTCTGTTCTGATAGCCTCCTGGTAAGCGGTGATAAACAACCACTAACCATATATCTCTGTGTAAGAAGAATACTATTGTATTTGTTGTTATACTTATTGCAATATACGAAACAAAACTGTTAACTAAACTAATAATAAAGAACACGCCTCGCTTACAAACACTCTTCATTTAAGGTTTTCATACTGTGACCACGAAACCGTACGTACAGTCTGAAAAAAAATGTTTCAACTAATAAAAGCAGATTATGAACTTAGGTTCAGGGTCTAGTTGAACATTATAAAAATTTAGCTTGTCTAATCTGTATTAGAAACACAGCTCGTTCATTTAACATTAAATTGGTGTTTGTAAATGCTGTAAAAATTGCACGGTTTTAAATTTAGTTGTACGGAAATAATATACCCACATGTCTTTTATTAACCACTAAATGAACATGCAAATATTTCACATATACACACTTCAGTCAGATCAATCTCTCTAACTTCATATAACACTATTATAACCCTAAGAACACTTTTCACTTAAATTGCTCTGCGTTCATTATTTGTTCTTTTTCTTCTTCAGCTCAATTTTGGCTCACAAATAATTTCCACTAGGGGTTACCTTACAAGTAAAACAAAGAATAGCATATAAGATTTCTGCATTAGTTGTTAAACATGGTTAAAGGCTATGATTTTACCGACATTTCGTACCCGTTTAAAGAAAAAATTTTCCGAACAAAGTTTTCCATTTTCAGAACTTGTCATGAAATAAACCTTCAATATTATCGTCATATTCACCTCCCACAGTAGCTTAACGGTAAATCTGGGGACATATAACGCGAAAAATGTAGTTTGATACCCCGTTGTGGCCACACGTAGATTGTCAATTGTGTCGTTCTTTTCAATATCCAAATAATATTTAAACGAAACCATTAAAATATTCATTTCTAGAAACAATAACCTTTTTTTATGTTTTTTATCGAAATCGTAACAGAAAACTAAAATTCACATCAAGTTCGCCTTAACCTCTGTTTCTTTCTTTCCTGATTGAAAAATCTGTGGATTATAACTGTTTTTCTTGTCAAGGTGGTATTTAGTTTCCAGTATAAGTTGCTACTTACTGATGTCTTTACTGTTAAAAGTCGCCATTTTGTTTTATCTTTGTTAAAGTGGAGGATGAACGATGAGCTATGCACTTTACACCTATAGCATCGCTCGATTCCAGCATTTTTAACATTATACGTTTTCAAGTTTGCCTGTAAAATCTGGAAAATAACTCATTAACATAACTTATTTATTTATTTTTTATAAAATTGAACTTCAAACATTAACCCACTGACAAGATGGGAAATTCTTATTGTTGATATTATATACAAATACATTTCTATTTATCAGTGAATATATGACAACTGTGTAAAATTTTGGTCCCAACGTGTAACATTTTATTAGATTAAAAGAGATATTTGGTTGTTCTTAGCACAGCAAGAATACCCAAAAGTTTTAAAGTATTTCGCAAACAGTTTTAATCATTCTTACTTTTACATCAAGAAGAAAAGTACATATTCTGTCTAGATTATATTTTAGGTCTCTCAATAGGGTAGTGATAAATTCTCGACCATCAGATATTTCTCTCACGATTCTTACTGATGAAGAATATTTGTGTAGCTCACATTCTGCTTTTATTAGATAAAACAGTTACCATTCAAAAAATGAAATGTTATAAGATTGAATGTTTGAATAAGAAAGAAAGAGATAAAACTCATCGGTTAAGTTGAACATCAAAATACATTATTGTTAATTTAGTACATTATTAACGTTGACATACGTTTCTATTTCAGAAAGTTTTTCTCATCTTATTTTGTTTTGGTTGGTCGTACCTGTAAAACTAAACAATATTTATTTATTCTTGGGTATTAGTTGAAAGCTCAACACGTGTATTCAACAGCTATATTTTTGTTCTTTTGAATTACTTTTATTTCAAGTAAAGTGCAATTCGTGATTCTTAACAATACGAGTGTGCAAAATATTCTTTCTGAATTTTCTTCGTTCTTATCAGATTTCGAAACCTAAACGAAAAGAAACAAAGAAATTAATTAGCTTGCAGTCTAGATATCATTTAGTAATTATATAATTATTTCATTTACCTCAAGTTATTGTTTCGATGATAGAATACAGCCGTGTTGACTTATCATGCACATTTTACACCACAAATTAAGAAACCAATGACCGTTATTGTTCTTTAATTTGATAATAAATATTTCATACATTTAAAGATCAAAAGTAGTTATTTGTTGTCGATTTTTGTTTTGGTTTGTTGTGAGAGACAAAACTAATAATGGGCTTTCTTTGATGTGAGTAGGAATGGTATCGTAACATAATTTTTAATATTATAACCTTTAAGATTTACCTCTCCGACACGGAGAGGCGTTCATGTTTTGCTTGTTTTTTATTTCGAATTAAAAAACTGAACATGTGCTCATCTTACCACGGGTATCAAAACCGGGTGTTAAGTAGCGTAAATACACAGATATACCACTATGCCACATGGAGGGGGTTGTGGTTTGCCTGCAACGGTTTTCGATTGGTGTCTTTTTCTTTCTTTTGCATCAGTTGCTATTTTAATACTCATGAAAATATTAAAGGTTAATAAGTTTTAATAGCATAGAATAACATTGTAATTAAAAGCTACATCAAACTTATAATGACATCAGTAAAATTTGTACGGACAAGTGAGATATATTGTAAGAAAAAACAAAGTGACAAAAAGAGAGAAAAAATGGCTAACCACATAGAAAACAAGCAATGAAATCCTAATGCTTCCAAAAGGTGAATAGCCTTCTTTCTCTTCGAGGAAGACAGGCACATAGTTATTTTAAAGCAATATATATGAGTAAGTGAGATAATTTAAAATGAAACATACTAGATCCTTATTTGTTTCTTAAGTTTGTTTGGAATATTCCAATAAAGATATTCGGGGATACCTGCGCTAGTCGTTTCTAATGTCGAACTCATAACCTAAAGGGAGAGCAGATAGTGAACAGCACAACGCTATCTGTTTGGCTATTCTAATCGGATATGGGATTTGACTGTCACACTTATAACGCATCGACAGCCCCAAAGTGCTTAGCGAGATATTTTAATGTTGAAGTAAATTATAGATATGTATAAAAGTAATATTCAAACAATTAGTTTTGATTTATTCAGTGAGACATAAACTAAACATATTGACACATGTTATATAAATCTGATCGAGGGATTTATTATTAATTTACAGATTGCGTAAACTGAGTCGTATAAACCATTCAGTTCTTATCTTCAGAAATTAACATAATAGCAATTTATAAAATTGTGTGTTTTTTAATTACTTATTTGTAATTTCTTGAGCTTTGTTTTGAATATTTTGATATACATTTACATGAAAACACAGCGCTATCTGAAAGACTGAATACAACATTACCGTTTGTAATATCTGCCCAGTTTTACATGGTGAACGAATATTTTTCAGGTGAGATTTAAGACATTAAGACAGTTCAAGTAGTTCTGATGATTTATTCATGTTTAAAGGAAATTTTAACACAAAATGTTTTATAACGATCTATTCAGTAAAATGCGATCTCTGTGAAAGAACATTGGGAGCTGAAACTTTACTAGCAAATACGAAGTTATGTTACAACTAGTACCACTAAAGATAAAGTTGTTACAACCAGACGAGTAAAACAAAAATAAATATCTTAGATATATTTTAATTTACTACAACATCGAGTTAGTGTGGAGATAACTAAAAAGATAAAAGAAAAATTAGCATATGTGGCGCATGAACAGAACAGTTGACTGAAACGAACAATTTTCAAATAAGAAAAAATCAGGAAACCAGAGATGATCCAAACATTCAAGGTAGTTTGAAAGTTACTTTAAGGGCTGTGACCGTGTTGTTAGCGTTCCGACACTTTGTCTTCGTCGGCTTACAGTTCTCACCATTTTAATGCAGCAATATGAAAAGTCGTTCTCTATAGTTGTTGGTGCATTATAAGAGTAGCTGTCAAACTGCACTATTTAATTAGAGTTGTTCATAAGCCAGCTGTGAGCAAGTTTGACTGATCTATAAACTTAAAATTAGGTTTAACTTGTGCAGCTTTGTGGGAATGTTCGAAGCACGTAAACAAGGAAAACTTTCACTGAAAATTAACGAGTTTTTAAAGGATGCTCGTATTTTGAGTCATTGTGTTTGTTTTACAAATCTTTTATATCGTTTTACTTCTCTATAGCGTCTGATTACAATTTGTTTTCTCTTACAAATAACAGTAATAAAAATTCAGTGTTGGAGATAAGATGTCGAATACTACTTTAGTTATAAATATTTTGTTTTGATGCTTTCTTCCTTCAAAGTACCCTTACTTTATACTATCTAATAACCGTACCTTTTCCCTTAAAGCTCGGCTTGGCCAGGTGGTTAGGGCGCTCGACCAGTTGAGAGCCGTTGGTTCCTATCCCCTTCACACCAAACATGCTCCTTCTTTAAGCCATGGGACATTATAATGTGACGGTCAATACCACTAGTCGTTGATAAAAGAGTAACCGAAGAGTTGGCGGCGAATGGTGATGACCAGCTGCTTCCCATCCAGTCTTACACGAGAAAATTAGGGACGGCGGCCAGAGATTGCGCTCGTGTAACTTTGTGCAAAATAAAAAAAAAAGATCTTTAAATTGGTACACATGTGTAAAAGGAAGTGTACAATTGTAATCTTTCTAAGTATACGTATAAAAAAGAAAAATATCATCCGTTTCTTTGTTTATTATTTTCGGACATAAAAAGTGGTCTGCTTTTTATAAAACCGGCCTGATATTGCCAGGGGGATAAAGCACTCGACACGTAAGGTGAGAGTCGCGTGTTCGAATCTCTATCACACCAAAGATGCTCGCCCTTCTAGCCGAGGGACATTATAATGTACCTCGAGAATAAGAAAAATAGAGTTCTTCGTAACAGGAAACGGAGGCGAAACGGAAAAATAATACCCGTATTGCAAGACTACATTACCGCAAGATATAAACTACGCGAAGTTGAAGGTTTCACATCCCGTAATAGAATATTATTCCAATATCATCCAAGCAAGAAGTTTATTATAATATGAATATTTACAACTGTGACTTAGGTTTCTTCAGTGTATTATCTGTCATTTTCGGATATTTTTTGTTAATTGGAACTTTAGGAAATGAAATATGATATCAGAGAAATTTCAACATTTTCAATGAGAAATATTTGTATGCATGATCATACACAGATATGAGGATATATTTTGTCTATTGTATACTGAGGAACATCACAATTTACATGGGCTAGTGTATATAATAAGTTATGTAATATGTGATGAAATAAAAAGTTGCGTGAGAGTTATAACCCGACTCAGTTCACTGAAAGTTTCTGTTTTGTGCCTTCATCAGGTTGAAGCACATGATTAATTTTTATAAGTCGTTAGTGTTGTGCTGATACCAAACACTACAATAATTATATTTTAAATACTCATGGGAAAGGTTGGATATAGAGTGTTAATTTTCTAATGTTGCTGTTGAATTGCAAAACTGTTATCAAAATAGATAATTGTGTTTTAAAACGTAATATATGTTACAAGCTTTTGATGGATTTTGCTTAGAGTTTTTGTTATATGTTAGAACGAGGTCTAAAATTGTTAATAATTGTTTCGAATATCATAAGATACAACCCAATGACTGCGAATTTCAAACGTTTTAGAGTGATAAGAATGTACACCAAGCAAAAATTATTTGAAAGCTATAGCTTTAGTTGACGTCTTTAACACACTTCACAGTGGCACAGCGGTATGTTTGTGGACTCACACTGCTAAAATCTTGGTTTCGATACCCGTGATAGGCAGAGCACCGATCGAGGATTGTGAAGTTTTGTGCTTAACCATACACAAGTAAGCTAGTTAACTACAAACTTTATTAACTTTCACATGAAAGTTTTCGTTGATTTCGATGTATGGCGAAAATTTTGAAATCATGTTTGTTTGTTTACGTATTTCGCGCAAGGCTATATGAGAGATATATGCGTTAGCCGTCCATAATTTTGGAATAAAAACAAGAATAAAGGCAGCTAGTCATCACCACCAACCGACGACACTTGAGCTACTCTTTTACCAACTAATAGTGGGATTGACCATAACTTTATATTGCTCAAAGCAGCTGAAAGGGCGCACACGTTTGTTGTGACGGGAATTAAAACCCACAACCCTCAGATTACGAGTAGAGCGCCTTAATCACCTGGCAATGCCGGGCCTGTAAACTTTGAAACGTTGTTTATCATCTCGCTAACAATAGTCAAAAACACGTTTAGTTACAACACGATTGTAATTTTGGATCAAAAAAGGTATATTTTGTAATAGAGTCCTTTCCTTTGTAGTCGATTTTGTTTGTTTGTTTTTTAATTTCGCACAAAGCTGCTCGAGGGCTATCTGTGGTAGTCGTCCCTAATTTGACAGTGTAAGACTAGAGGGAAGAGAGCAAATCATCACCACCCACCGCCAACTCTTGAGCTACTCTTTTACCAAAGAATAATAGGACTGACTATCACTTTATAAAGTCCCCACGGCTATTTTAAAAGTCTCCAGTAGCTCAGTGGATAACCACTATACAATGATCACTCTAAGAAATAGGCTAACAAACCAACTTCTCAAAGAAAAAAAAAACAGTTGTTTACATCTGAACCAGTAATTTAGTGAGATTTTTAACGAGTTTTTGTTGTTAAAAAACAATTTCCCTCTATCTTATATGGTACACCTCAGATCTCATTCACTATTTCCCACAATAGAACAGCGGTATGTTTGAAAACATACAACGTTAGAAATCGGGTTTTGATACCAGTTGTGGGTACGACACAACCCATTATGTAGGTTTGTGTTTGCTAAAACCAACAAAAAATTTACTGTTTCTCCACACATACTTATCCACGCTAAATGAATTGAATGTCATTCTTTAAACGAACGTAATCGC